>MU123913.1:0-52722 GCA_014904935.1 Melanogaster broomeanus | reverse complement strand
AGTGAAAGATAGCAATATTTTGATGACTGCGGCACTGACTCGTAATTCACGGTCCTGTTCAAGGTTTCGGCGAGTGGTTATTGAAGCCAACGTCGTCATGCTCGGTGTCCTTATTGTGTTAAATCGTCAGTCAAGCGACGCAGATAAAGTTCTACATTACTCACAGGCCTGCATAGCGCTCATCCCCTTGCAGTTCCTTTCTCCATTCTCCATCGTTTCGGCGGTTGTCTGGACTCTGGAGGGGAAATTTTCTGCGGAGTTGTGGCGGATGGATTAAGGGGAGAAGAAGAGACACGGGCCTTTTAATAAACGACCAAGTACAGGCTATGGGACACCACTGGAGTGATGGCTGGGACTTACCGAACATTTTGACAGAAGGCTGTTCAAAGATAGGATTACGACACACAAACACCTACCACGCCTACAAAAATCCCAAGCACAGGAGATGGGAACATTGTCCTAGCACATCATTTTCCTTGGCTACTTTGCCAGCCAGATACGAAATCGCCTGCTCCTCTACAGCAGGTTGACAGCAACACGGCAGCTGTGACCAATGAAATGCTGCACGACTATTCACTTCGCCGTTCTGATAAAATGGAAGCATGGCGAATTAGCCAAGCTGTATCACACGACTCTCACGGCGTGGGTATCCATGATACGAGAAGGACTGGGAATGGCAGGGTAATGGCGGGCGTTGGGCAGAAGTACTGCATAGATCCATCTAAGGTAGAACATGTGCCAGGGCAGGCGTTCGTATGCACAGATTCGTAATGGGACTCGGGTGAGCGTGATTTTTGCAACGGGTTTTGAGCGGTACACTATTGTGGACATTAGCAGACGTGGCTGCATCCACGTCGATACCTGTTATTGATCCTCTGACGGGTTTGGCACTTCAAGCTATGTCTCGAAGAGTCGACGAAGATGGTCGATGACTAAATCCCATAATTCCCACACTTCTTCTTTCCAAGAATAGTCGTTTGGTGATTGGCAACGCTTCCTGGTCGACCGAACTTGAACCTATAGCCCGTCTGATACCATTACCAGCCTGAGACTGAGGTTCCGATGAGTATGAAGAGACCCTAGGAGCATATGTTCACACTTGAAACGGATCAAAATGGAGTTGTCCACAATCCCCAAGCCTCATCCTCCGACACAACATAAACAAACGCAAGCCTCCACTGACAGCAGCTTTGCAGGTGATTCACATCCCCTCCTCGTCGATCGTGATGAAAGTAACCAGGATCACCACCACTGCAATGTGCATGGCGCGTCAACGGATTGCGCTGGAGCAAAACCGTTTCTCACCTTGCGCGACCTCCTGGTTCACCCAGGTGTAGCTCGCGGTGCCGCGAACCGGTCGCTGGTATGCAAGTGGGACATCGAGCGAGGGATGCTATCATAAAGAGCTTCGATGTGATATCTCAAACACCACATTGGAACTCATTTTGGCCTCACAATTTTCTGTGACGCCTGTGGCGAAACTTATTCCCGCCGAGATATACCACTAAAGAACCGTGACAAGACTCAAGACTCAAGAAGCTACGTCACAAGTAGTGGTCCCTCCTGTGTTAGCATCACTGTCCTCGATACTCTTCAAGTTGTCGTTGTTCTCATGTTCTATTGGGTGTCTTAATACTGTACTACTTATGAAATCAATCCTTCCTCGCGAATCACCCGTGTCTTACAGGTGCAGGTGAGTCAGCGCGCTCGGCACGTTTTAGAAGCTTTGGTATTGACGTGCTGGTGGGTGCCACCCGGTCGGACAACTAAAATATCCCATTTCCACGGATTCTGAACGGTGGCTATGTTTCACTAGATCTCCCTAGATCTCACTATTCAAGGGAAGCAATAACTCCTAAATAACTCCGTCGCCAAGTTTGGAGTGTCTTGCGTCCTGCATTTCTTGGTCCTGGCGGAAACTTAATAGGGTGACTGAATAATATGTTTTCCGTGGACATATAAGCCTGCCATCGGGGCACATCCCACTAAGCTTGAAGCCACGTCAGTTATGGACAGCAAGCCTCATACCACCGTCACTTCTGCCTACTTTCCATGGCCCCTCGTTCGTGACGAAGGAGACCAAGCTTCATATATGTTGTCGTTGGATCGGGCTTCATCACTCCTTAGGCTGCCTGAGGTACAGTTAGGTCTCCATGTCTTCTTGTGTCGATGCTTGATCCTCGTGCAGCCCGATGCTCGCTCACCGGGCCCTGTTGATGGACCATTATATCGTGTCTCTGGTTCGTTGAATCCGTGGCGGTGACATCCGTTGGGTACACTGTTCCCCCCAAAGCTTCCCCGGCCAAAGGACTTCTAGATACACTCATTGATGTCAACAAGTAAGGGGCCGCGCATGCTGCAGCTTTGCATGGTCACTGACATACAAGCAGCACTTACACCCCCACCGACAAGCTTCAGTTTGGGCAAGATCTACTGTGAGTGGAATGTCTTCTATTCGCAGACGTGATGCTGTGCTAAGACTCTCCCTTCAGGACGCCCCCCATGCTTTTAGATACGACACAATGGGGGCCGTCGGGTGTCCTCGCTGACCCAGGTCGCCATCTGTCCATCGCTGAGCATGGTACGTTCACCAATCGTGTTTAAATGCTCAGGACTCACTAGTACTCACTGTTGATCTGCATGCATACTATTAGGAGCATACTTGCCACCAAACTACGCCCCATCTCGCTCGAGTTTCGCAGGTTGCACCCAGGGTATGATATCCTACTATCCAGTTAGCTCGCTGGCTTACCTTTAGGTTGAAGATCACTCTACCTATGGCCAACTTACTGACAATTGCCACGACGCCTTCAGCACTGCCGGAAGCATTGAATTTGGTGGTGCTGCAGCTGGCACAAAGATACAGCCATTCCCCGTGATTCCCTCGACACAGCCTGGATCAATGGATAGCCCAGGGTCACCCACTCCAACGAACCATGTCAAAATCGGCCACAATGTAAGTGTCCATCGTTGTCTTCGTGGATAAGTGTTGATACCTACATAACCAGTCCGCGGTGTCTAGCCACACTATGTCGGCACCTCCATCCTCATCACTCGATGCCGCCACGGATGAGCGACGGCGTCCCGTTGTGCTCTACCACGTACCCCCCAAGACAAGTCTAGGTCGCCGACGTGGTCGACAAGCTCGCGCCATCAGCGTAGATGGTTTGTGGATCGATGAAGCCGAGCTTGTCTATGGCGTGAATGAGTCAAACGGCATCATAAACGTCCACGAATGTCAGTGGGCTAGGTCCAAAAGCCCGTGTGGCATGTGGGTCATTGGTACCAAAGCCTTCATCAGCAGCCACATCAGGAAATGGCACAACACAAGCCGTGAAGAAAGAAACGCGACAAAGCGCCAGTGTCAATGGGGCGGCTGCGATGCAAGGGCGATGCTCAAAGACTCGATTAGCAGACACGTTGTCAGCGTCCACCTTGGGGAGGTGTTTTTCTGTAAAGGGTGTGGCAAGGAGAGTCCACGAAAGGACGTGTATGAGCAACACGTCGAGCACAGTGAGGGGTGTAGAGCCGCAGGCGCAGCTGTGACGCATCACACGGAGATAAGATGATAGATGCCTACGAAGCGCTCAGCCGGGGTGGAGTAGTGCGTTATGCATGAGAGGACATCGTCCATGTTCCTTTCTGTACTAAATCCTGATCGCGTTTACTGCATCAACTTGTATTTACCACCAAGTCATACCATCCTCCTCTCAAGACGTCGTTTGTTCTGAACCGTTGGGATGTGATCGGTAAGCAGAAGCTCTATCTGAATTTGGGTCGTAGCGAGGAATCGGTGTGCTACACCTCCACCGAGTACAGCAGGCCAGAGAAGAACTTGAAACGACTCACAAGACGGGTCATGTTTTACACGGCGCAGACAAAGGCCACGCGATGGAGGCATAAGACATAGTGGGATTGATGACTTGGGAAGTATTGCCGGCGAAGAGCTACAACAAGTGGCAGTGGACGAGGAATGATGTTACCAAACGCCTATCAATGGCGCTTCAGCCGTGGACGCATGGCCAAGGGAAGTGAACACCGATAAACTAATCCCTAGGTCAAACCGGGTCAGACTTTGCTGCCTTCAAGGTAAGGGGTAAGGAGAACAATGTTGAGAATTAACGCATTTTACGAAGTCACAACAGCAGCACTGAATTCCTGAGGAGAAAAGCCCCGCAACACCGACGCCCGTTTCCGACAACGCACATATATCAACTGTCAGATCTTGTGTGTGGTTTGCATCACTGGAGACTACGTGTGGTGTATGGTGTCGTGTCGTCGAGAGCTCCCCCGCTGTCCGGACTCGTTAACAATGCAGGTATCCCGCGTGGAGGTAACAGAGGACTAAGATCTGTCTGCGGCACATGGGTAGAACCAAGGGATAGGCATACTTGAGAAGAGAAAAAAGTGGCTGTAAGAAGGAAGACGATATAATGTGCAGATTGCAGAGAGGAACGACTGTCTCCTCTCTGTTGCTGCCTTAGTCTGGTGCCTACGGCTTATGTAATGGAGCACGCAATCGACGACACCATCGCGATTCCCCACAAACGAATTAGGGATCTCTTCAAGTTGGTCATAGCACGCAATCGACGAGGGACATCCATTCTCCACAAACGGGTCCCAGATCCAAGTTGGGAAGCTGTGCACATAATCTGTCGATGGCATCATCTATGGCTCATGGCAGACCCCGAACAACGGTAACGCCGGGAAGTGACGTTGTACCTGAGGAAGCAGCATTTTTACCCAATTTAGTATGAGCTTGCCTCAGCATCTGGCAAGTTAGTACTAGTAACCTCGCGGGCACAAACGCCGGGCGAGGAGGATTTGAGAAAAGCTGCTGGCTACCCGCTGAGTTGCTTAGCCGCTGGAGTGGTGGAGGGACATATAAGTAAGCGGCCTGTCCATTGGGCTTCGGATCTCCAATCTCCTTCGTATGATAGCTGGCCTTATGTCACTGTCACTTCTGCCTACCTCCCATACTCTTTCGTTAAACGTATGTGACCGTGACCAAGCCTCGTCTTTGGATTGTGCTTCTTTGCTCCTCCTTCAGGTGCAGTTGATCTCCTTAATAATTTTCTTCCTCCTTGACCCCCTACAGCCTAATGCTCACTCACCGAGCACTATTGATGGGGCACTACATCCGGACACTTATGTCCCCCTAAACGGAAGAGCCTCGTTTAAGCTGTCACCGGTGACAACTACAGGATTTACTGTTCCTGCTCGAGCTTCCCCAGTTAGAAGACCTCTCGATGCACTCTATGGTGGTACTAACGAGTAAGGCATTGTGCATGCCGCAGCTTTACTTGGTCATTGACACACAAGCAGCACTTGCACTCCCACCCACGAGCCTCAAGTTGCCCAAGACGTACTGTGAGTGGAATGTCTTCCAATAGTAGCCGTGATGTTGTGCTAAGACTCTCTCTTCAGGATACCCCCAATGCTTTTAGATACGACGCAATGGGCGCCGTCGGCTATACTTGCTGACCCATATCGTCATCCGTCTGTTACTGAGCATGGTATGTACCGCCGATCGTGTGTAAGGCTCAGGGTCCACTGTTCGTCTGCATCTATACTATTAGGGATATACTTACCACCAAACTATGCTGCGTCTCGCCCTAGTAGTTTCGCAGGTTGGTCAGAAGGTACAATATCATGGTATCGTATTACCTCGACGTCTTACCTATAATTCGAAGGTCACGATGCCTTCCGCTCTGCCGGAAACACTGAATTTGGGGGTAATTTGGTCGTGCCGGAGCTATACGCCTCGACACGAGATGGATCAATGTATAACTCAGGGGCACTCAGTCTAACGGACCATATCAACATCGGCAACAATGTGAGTGTCCCTGATTTCTTCGTGGATGAGCGTTGATACCTACATAACTAGCCCTCGTCATCTAGCCAAATCCTGTCCGCACCTTCAGCCTCACCACCTTCAGACCAACACGCCGATGCCGCCACGGATGAGAGACAGCGCCCCGTTGTCCTTTACCATGTCCCGCCAAAGGGAAGTCTAGGTCGCCGACGTGGTCGACATGCTCGCGCCATCAACGTAGATGATTTGTGGATCGACGAAGACGAGCTTGTCTATGGTGTTAATGAGGCAAGCGGTATCATTAACGTCCACCAATGCCAATGGGCGAGGTCCAAAAACCCCTGCGGCATGTGGGTTATTGGTACCAAAGCCTTCATCGCCAGCCATATCCGAAAGTGGCACACCAAAAGTCGTGAAGATAGAAAAGCGACGAAGTGTCGATGGGACGGCTGCGATGTAAAAGAGATGCTCAAGGACTCGATTAGCAGACACGTTGTCAGCGTTCATCTCGGGGAGGCGTTTTTCTGCAAAGAGTGTGGGGAGGAGAGTCCAAGGAAGGACGTGTATGAGCAGCACGTCGAGCGTAGCGAAGGATGTAGAGTTGCAGGCGCGTCAGTGACGTATCGTACGGAGATCAAGATGGTAGATGCCCACGAAGCTCTTAGGCGCGGTGGAGCGGTTCGTTCTGCATGAGTGGGATCGGCGTCAATATGTATTTGTGTACCAAGCTTTGGATTGTGTTTGTTGTGTGTACCACCAAGTTTCATCCCCATGCGTCCACAACTGCCATGCCGCCCCTGGGGATTCGCTAAGAGTTCCATATAGCTGTGAATTCGCATAATAATCACTTTCATGTTGCAAGTTGGTACAACGTCCATCATATGTCACTCGATTACCTGTGTCCTAACTGAACATCACAGTGTGCTCAAGTTCGCTGTGCATTGGGGGTCATGATGAGAATTAACGTGGCGCAGGTGTATCTGCATCGTCGATGTGGAAACAAACTTGACCATCGTCATGAGCAGCAGCCTTCGGAGATGCGCACAATCACTCACAAGGAAAGCGACAGGTTTCTCTGGCAGTATATGGCCGATGTCCTGGCCGATAACATCGCCTTGAGCTACATAAGCCGCTCATCGTTGCGACTCCCGGAAGCCCTGGTAGCCATATTGTCGAAATATTCGTTTGTTTACTTCGCATCCACATGCCAAGGTTGTTGTCCTCCAGAAGTCTAAATGAGTGAGGTTGCAAGACGTTGATTATATCACAGTCAGACAGTGATTTTTACGTACATGCCGAATAGTGTGTAGTACGTATGTAGGTAACTTACATAAGGTTCAAGCCACCTGTAACGTACCCGGATAACTGCGAATGTATGACTAAATGATGTCTCGGTTGTGCGCACCAACGAGCTCCTTCGACTTCTCCAGGATACAGGATCCCTGAACTTTCGTTGCACGGATTTAGAATCGGAGGACCGCACGTCTTCACACTCCAGTTTCTCCTCGACAACACCACCGCATGCTATTGAACGACAACTTTACCACATTCGCGACTCCACTATGCGGGAGTTGTGGGACGCCCGGTGAGTTTAGTCGCGCCTCGTGTAAGTAAGAAGTCTCGGTATCAGGCTTGCACCTGTTTTTTCCGAGGAACCATTCCAGAATGTTGACACCCTCTCTGAAGTTGGGGCCCGAGTACTTCTATTGCATTCTTGACGACAGAACCTGTGGCGAACAACCTCCTTGTATACCACACGGTGCCACAGCTCAATCAACGACACAGATGCGAGTGCAAGTCATAAAGGTGCGAGCAAGCTTTAGAGTATGAGCGAATCACGGGCATACGTGAAGGGCGTCCAATGGGATTTCTCACTGATGGGTACCAATGCAGTTGTTTAATCATATTCGAAAGGCACCCTTTGATACGATGATAGTTGCTATATGCATACCACATCCTCAGTGAGTACATACTGTTGTCATTCCTTCACTCCCAGAACGACCTTGAGGCAACCAAATAACTAGCGCTCCTGGACTACAAATATTAGCGTCTGAATATATGTACAGCAGCTGGTGGGGCTCTAGTAGAGCTTGCGTTTTAGGTGGACCGACAATGATCGGAATATATGCTCTACTTACCAGCCCCGTTAAAATTGTCGATTGCAGCGCACTGGAACGTCGTTCAGGTTCAGACTCGTAGCATGGCTGGTTTGTCTCCTCAAAACCAGCATACGAACGCACGCAGTGCAAAACTGGATTTCATACGATATTCTGTCGAACATACTCGGTCAGGTACAGGTCAGAGAATGAAAGAAACTCGATCTAGATCTGATCTGATGCTCCTCAGCTCCAAATGTCAAATTTGATACATACATATCGCGGAACTGTATTGTTGGTTTACATCAAGTTAGGATTGCAAATTGTGGGTAGCACGTGCTAACGATTTGGTCTGTTGATTAGTACATAGGTGTGGACGCGACGTTCAAGTTCCCTGTGGACGCCAGCGCAGATGACGAACTGCATTGACTTATCCAGGATACAATGTCCCTTGAAAATTTGTTTTCTCAGAATGAAGAATCGACTCGAGCAGCGCTCATCTTTGCAGTCCTCAATCACGCCACAGCACGACGTTGAACGACAAACTTCACCACATTCGCGACTTCTCTACCATGATAGGTTCCGGGACTGATGAACTGTCGCGGCCACCTTTCCAGGCCAGGTAGAGCTACTGGGCCGTGTCCTTGCGAATATTCGTTCTCCAGTGTTCCTACCAGAAGCATTAATATTAGCAGGGTGGCAGTTGCTGAGGACTGCGTGATCTCCCGGTTGCCGTCGAGCTTCAACTCAGCGTGATTCGTGTCAGGGCGATGGACCGTAGATTGTTCTAACTTTCTTTTTTCTTTAGAAAAATCCACGTCCCGATTGGAAAAAAAACTCCCCAAATGCTTCTTGGCTTGGTCGCTATTATCAAGCTCGTGTTAGTGTTACGATAACAGCTTCCAGAACAATGACCCATCAGATCGGAGCCAACAGCAGCAATATATGGCACATATATGTCGTCTCCTCGACGGTAAGACGAATCTGCTGGCTGATATCACAGTTCATGCAACTAATAACACACCTGATTTACGGTCCGTCACACTAGCAACCAGATCAGCTGCGATGTTCATCGCGGCGAGATATAAAATTGTGAAGCAGTTAGGCTAAGATGGGTTGCCGCTACAAGCGCCCATATTCTCCCACCGATGTAACTTACCACTTACCCAATATACGTTTACTAGTTCTCGAAGGCGCACACTCTCACGAGACTACTTACAATCGTTACGTGCAGAGCCTTTCAGTGAGTGCACACTATGATTCTTTCTAGAATGGACCGCTCGTGACATTCCCATAGATTTGTTCCAGATGCTGCACCGCCGTACCCAATTCGATTGCACGCCATTGGCGTTCCGAAGAGTTCTCATGCCGGCGGTTCCTAGGCAGTGACCATGTCGATCGACGGCTTGCCTCATAGAAGTACTTATTTTTTACTACTCTAGGTAATTCCCTGCCACCAGTCATCCGATCCTCGCAAAATTCACGGTCCGAGGGCAAGCGCCACAAGCGACGCGCCATGGTACTTGGAGGTAAGTGTCACAGGTCCTTGCAACAGTTTCGGATGCCGCACCCAATCAGCAACGCCAGAACATCCACCGTGATCGGTGCTGGCCGTGCCTGCCAACAACCTTAGCGAACATTAACAATGTATGTGACTGCGTGCCACAGGTATATAAAATACAAGCGAGTTCAAACTTTCCCCTAAACCCACCATTCCGACATGTCACGCCGCATAGATTGGAAAGATCAGCCCAATGGTGAAGAAGTTCGTGGACCGTACAATGGGTTGGAAGTCCCACCCGCCCTGAACAATTCCTGGGCGAGTTGGAATGGACTGTCCAACACCACTGTATGGGGCAGCGGGGTTTCCTCGTCTTTTGCCAGGTATGAGACCCCCACGTGCGCTGTCCGATCTGCTCCTCAGACGTCTGGTGCAGCGAGCATTCTACTATCCTCTCCTTCCCCACTGACACCGAGTTGGGGTATCTGTGGCAAGAGTTACATTTAAATGACTACACGCAGGCGTCGTTGGAAGTGGAGGACCTATATGCGTTCGCCACAACTTTCGAGTATGCGATAGCCCTCATCGTAAGTACCCTTTCTTACCGTTATACAATACAGCTGAAGCGGCACTCTGGTTTTTCTCTTCACAGGACATGGAATTGTGGGCCCTCATGGAGTTTGTGTCGGGGATACAGCATCCAGACATGAACTACAACGGCACCCAGATTTCCTCGTCTATGCATGGTCCCAACCTACACCATAGCTCGGAGCCGCCTCATCCGCCAACGCCATCTCCTCCATCGACGCCGGACGACGCATCCTCTCCAGCTACTACTTCATCAGGCAACCACGAGTATCAATGCTGGTGGCTCCCAGACGGGGGGTCACTGACAGATGATTTATGCGGAGAGACCTTTCCCGACCGCTTAGCGTTCCTCCGCCATCTCGCTGCTGCGCATAACGTCTCCGGCTCATCAGAACATTTGATCACTTGTCGTTTCGTGGACCCTGGGACTGGCTCGTTTTGTGGGACGCAGTTTACCCGAGGCAACGTTCCGAGACATGTCGACATCCACTATGGTTTGCGCTTCCCCTTGCCAGTATTGCTCCAAGTCGTTCTCGCGTCGGGGCAACTTGCTCCAACACGTTCAGTCAAAGCACGGTTCCACCGCCATAAGGACGCAACAATCTTATGAGGCCCACCACTACTGCACGCCAGGTGCTCTGCAGTGCTTCCGCATTTTTCTTCTTTTTCCCATTCGTTTTTCCTGTCGTTATATCGTTTATATCAACGTCTTTCTAGATTGCATCAGATTTCTCATCGTGAGATTCGTGGAAGCTTGTATCCGGCGCAATTATTTTCACTTACCTGTGTTGTTCCGCTAGTCCTTCCATCGCGCCTTAACCGCTGTACGTTGAATTTGCTGTCGATATATCGCTTATTTCGCTATTTGTTGCATCCGTGTCATCAGTAAAGTTATCCCTGGAGTATAAAGGATTGACCTTGGGACGTAGTCCTGCTGACACCGAGATCTTCCACGCTCACGCAGGTATTTGACGGCCAATGCGAGTTTCCGATCTCGATCTCAGTGCTTCGCGATCGCGTGCTGATCATTGCCGTCTGAGGTATGGTGATGAAGGGACCGCCCCAAGGAATTGAAGATCGTCTTGATCATTGCTGCAGATTGCGAATCAACAAATCACAGTGTTAGCCAGCACAACGTGCTCCGGAACGAAACGAAGTACCCGAATGGTTATTGGTGGGGGATTTCAGGTAGCAACGGCGTCGACAAGATTGACCACTCAAGCGGCATGGCAGCAACGTACATCCAAGTGCTAAAACTGGTGCGTGAGTGGAAGATAGCACTATATTGATGACTACGGCACTTGTGAATTCACTGCCCTGTCAAGGGTCCGGCGAGTGGTTGTTGAAGTCAGCGTTGTCATGCTCGGTGTCCTCATTGTGTATAAATCGTCAAGCACGCGAGCTGGTAAAGTTATACATGTACTCACAGGTCGGACATAGTGCTCACTCCCTTGAAGTTCCTTTCTTCGTCGTTTTCGGCGGTAGTCTGGACTGTGGAGGGGGAAATTATTTTCAGCGGAGTTTTAGCGGGTGGCTTAAGGGGAGAAGAGGAAACACGAGCTTTTTTAACAAACGACCAAGCTCAAGGCTGTGGGAGACCACTGGAATGATGGCTGGGACTTACCGAACATTTTGACGGAAGGCCGTTCAAAGATAGGTATTACGACACACAGACACGTACCACGACCACAAAAGTCCCAAGCACAGGAGATAGGAACATTGTTCCAGCACCTCATTCCCCTTGGCTACTTTGCCAGCCAGATCCAGAAATCGCCTGCTTCCTCTACAGCAGTGACAGCGACATGGCAAGTGCGACCAATGAAATGCTACACGACTACTCGGTTTGCCGCTCTGATCAAAAGAAGCATGACGAAATAGCCAGCTTGAGCTGTATCACACGACTCTACCGGCATGGGTATCCATCGATGTGAAGGACTGGGAATGGCAGGGTAATGGCGGGCGTTGGGCAGAAGTACATACTGCAATTAGATTCCTATAAGGAGGACCATGTGCCAGGGGCAGGCGTTTGTTAATAGTTATGGACAGATTTGTAATGATCTGTACTCAAGCTAGTGTAAGCGTGACTTCGCAATATTGCGTTTTGAGCGGGACAGTACCTGGACAGTAACAAATGTGGCTGGATCCACGTCGATACCTGCCATTGATCCCCTCGCGGGTTTGGCACCTTACGTATCGAATAGAACTTGAAGATGGTCAATGACTAATTCCCACACTTCTTACTACTTTCCAAGATTAGAACACGAGCGCTCCGGAGTGCACCACCTCTGCCTCCAGCATCAACCTCTAGAACCATCTCGCCGTCCGAACATGACAAGTAAGGCTTCATTTCAGACGATTCTGGCCCTGCAGTGATCAAATCGAATGACGAGGACAAGGAGGAGATCGACCAATTGAGACTTCGAAGGCGGTCGTCGTCGAGACAGTGACTACATACTCAGCCATCCCGGGTCGCACTGAAAACCTACGAGGTCACAAGACTGCCATCATTCCCCGTTTATCTTTCAAGGCAAGGTCATGATCTATTCCTTCTGTTGTCATAGCTACAAAGACTATATCCCTATCGCATCTAGCATGATCCAAGAGGTGGGATATGTTAAGGAACCCGACACTCTGATGTAAATGTTCGATCGCCCACCTCTTGGTATGGTCCCACCAAATCTTCCCTTGACAGCCGTATTGAATTGGCTACGATGCGATGCGAAGCCGATCGAGCTTCAACTTATAATCCCCTTGATGCGATTCTCGGCCTGCGACTGAGGTTTCGATGAGTCTGACGAAGACTCTGGCAACTTGCATTCTCAACTTGAAGAAACAGATCAAAATGGAGTTATGAACAATCCTTAGCCTTCGACACGACGGAAACAATCGCTGGCCCCTATATACGGCAGCTTATGCAGGTGATTCATATCTCCTTCTCGCCGACCGTGATGAAACTCACCAGGATCGCCACCACTGCAAGTAGTTACGAATGTGCATGATACGCCAATGGTTTGCGCTCCAACAAAGCCATTTCTCACATTGCACGACCTCTTGGTTCACTTAGGGGTAGCCTGCGGTACCGCGAACCAGCCGCTGGTATGCAAGTGGGACACCGAGCGAGGGGTGCTTGCGATAAAGAACTTCGACGGGATGAACACCACATTGAAAACTCATTTTGACCTCATAATTATCTTGTGGCGAATCTTATTCCCGCCAAGATACGTCAAAGAACCTTTATGTATGTCGCCCACTGGTCAATACTCTAAACTCGCTTGCACCTGACACTGATGAATGATTGTCAACAGTATCAGGCACCGAGATAAATAAACTACAGGAGTATCAAGCACAGTCACGGTGATACCATTTAACACAGAAAGGTCACTACTTGTGGTGTAGCTTCTTGAGTCTTGACATGGTGCTGATGGGGCAGCGTATGGTGATGGACTGAACATGAGGGCTCTAGCTAGTAACTACAGGTTGGTGTAACTCAATTTGCAGGTGCATCGACGATTGAAACAGCTTGCATGGATCGATCCTTACTCGTACACATCCGAAGTTTCTGAGTTGAAACATTGTTGTGACTCAGACAAAGCTGTTGTGATGCTGTTCCGATGTAGTAAGTCTATCATTGACGAAACATCAGCGGTGGTAGCCTGAGAGAGTGGGCCACAAACCCATCCCCTTACGGAGTTGAACAAGAGTGCAAAGCAAGTGCAAAGCGCTAATTAGCAACGAGTCATGTGTACATACTAGTAAGAGTATCTCGGAGAATAGCTGTACTGGCAGCTTCAACGTGGGACATCACCACCTCTCATCATGATTTCGTAATCGCACAAGTTCTCAGAGCTTCTACAACGCAAAATAGGCAACATGTGTATTAGGTCAGCTAATTACCTCCGAGCGCGAGGAACGCAAAATACCCCAGATCTCTGACCAGATGGGTTGCAGCTGGGACTGAATACTGGTGAATAGTATGTGTCTGCGCGCATATAAGCCTGTCTATTGGGGTACCTCCCATTAAGCTTTGAAACCACATCAGTTATGGACAGCAAGCCCCATAACGCCATCACTTCTACCTGGTTTCCATGGCCTCTTGTTGACGATCGGGACCAAGCCTCATATATGTTGTCTTTGGACCGTCCTTCATCACTCTTTAGACTCCCTGAGGTACAGTTGGGTCTCTATATCCTCTTGTCTTGCTCCTTGACATCCCCCCTGCAGCCCGGTTCTCACTCACCAGGCCCTATTGATGGACCATTATATCATGTCCCTGGCTCGGGGAATCCGTATGCGGTGACATCTGTCTGGTCTACAGTTTCGCCCCAGGCTTCCCCGGCTAAAAGATATCTAGATGTCGACAAGTAAGGCATCGTCGACTCTGCAGCTTTACTTGGGCACTGACATGTGAGCAGCGGTTGCACTCCCACCCACGAGCTTCAAGTTGGCCAACACGTACAGTGAGTGGAATGTGTTCCAATTGTAGACGTGGTGTTGTGCTAAGACTCTCCCTTTAGGACGTCCCCGATGCTTTTCGATACGACGCGATGGGTGCCGTCGGGTATACACACTGACCCATACCGTCATCCGTCTGTTGTTGAGCATGGTACGTTCCGCCCATCATGTTTAAAGACTCTGTGCTACTGTTGATCTACATGTGACCATTAGCAACATACTTGCCATTAAACCATGCCACGCTCGCTCTAGTGTCGCGGGTCATCACACAGAGGGTATGATACCATACTAGTATCCTGCTAACGCGACGTCTTACCTTTGGTTTGAAGGTTACTCTGCATATGGCGAACTCCTCTACACTGGCCACGAGGACCTGCGTGCTGCGTTTGGTGGTGCTGCAAATGTTCCCAAGCTACAGCGACTCCCCGTCGTCCCCTCGACACAACCTGTGTCAATGTATAACTTAGGGTCACTCAGTCTAATGAACCATGTCGACATCGGCAACAATGTAAGTGTCCCTCATTTTCTTCGTGAATGAGCAGCTGAGTACTTACATAACTAGCCCGCGTCATCTAGTCAAATCCTGCTCGGCGCCATCAGCCTCACCACCTTCAGGCCAACACGCCGATGCCGCCACGGGTGAGAGACAGCGCCCCGTTATCCTTTACCATGTCTCCCCAAAGAGAAGTCTAGGTGGCCGACGTGGTCGACACGCTCGCGCCATCAACGTAGATGGTTTGTGGATCGACGAAGATGAGCTTGTCCATGGTGTTAATGAGGCAAGTGGTATCATCAATGTCCACCAATGCCAGTGGGCTAGATCCAAAAACCCCTGCGGCATGTGGGTTATTGGTACCAAAGCCTTCATTGCCAGCCATATCCGAAAATGGCACACTAAAAGTCGTGAAGATAGAAAAGCGACCAAGTGTCAATGGCACGGCTGCGACGCAAGGGGGATGCTCAAAGACTCGATTAGCAGACACGTTGTCAGTGTTCATCTCGGGGAGGTGTTTTCTGCAAAGGATGTGACGTGGAGAGTCCACGGAAGGACGTTTATGAGCAGCACGTCGAGCGCAGCGAGCGGTGTAGAGCTGCAGGTGCAGCCGTGACATATCACTCGGAGATCAAGATGATAGACGCCCATGAAGCCCTCAGGCGGGGTCGAGTGTTCCCTTATGCATGAGAGGGCGAGGTCGATGTTTCATTCTGTACCAAGTTTTGATCGTGTTTGTTGCTTGTATGTACCACCAAGTCATATCATTCCCCTGTCAAGACATTGTCTGTTCTGTGTTGAAAAGTCGGGCTCCAGAGGTGCCTGACACCAAGCAGTATTCGTGACACTGGACAGAATAGCTACGACGAATAAGGTTCAGCCACTCGGGAAGTGCCGAGTGACAACTACGAACGATTAACTCCAACATTCTGAACCGCTAGCCTCAGCTAGGTGATTGGTACTAGGCAGATGCCTGTATCTACATTTGCGTCATAGCGAGGAATTGGCGTGCTACTATACACTTCCACCTATCACAGCAGCCAAAGAAGCGCTGGCAACGACCCACAAGACGGGCATCTTATACACGCCGCAGACAAAGACCATACGATGGAGGCATAAGAAATAGTGGGATTGCTGACCTGGGATTCTGGGAAGTATTACTGGCGAAAAGCTACAGCAAATAGCAGTGGACGAGGCATGATGCTACCAAACGCCTATCAACGGCGCTTCAGCCGTGACGCGTGGCCAAGAGAAATGAATACGGATCGACTAGTCCCTCGGTCAGACCGCGTCCGACTGTGCTATCTTCAATGCAAGGAGCATAACGTTGAGGATTAACGCATTCTAAGAAGTCGAAACAGTAACACTGTGTTTGACCCCGCGACACCGACGCCCGTTCCCAGCGACGCACATATATCAGCTGCCACATCTTGTGTACAGTTTGCATCGTTGGAGACTACATATAGTGTATGGTGTCGTGTCGTCGAAAACTCTCCTGCTGTCCGGGCTCGTTAATAATGCCTGGAGGTAGAAGATGGACGAAATATGTCTGCGGTACAAGGGTAGGCATAAATTAGAAGAAAAGAAGTAGTTGTATGAAGGGAGACGATCTGAGCTGCAGATGGTAGAGAGGTACAACTGTCCTCCTCTCTTGCCAGTCTAGTATGGGGAGCCGTTCACGTTGAAACTGTGGAAATGGAAGGAAGCTGTTCAAGACTTGAAGTTGGGAAACCGGAAGAAAAGCAAGGCTTAGAGAGCTGGTCAAGTTGAAAACCGGGAAAGTGCATGCACGTGAAAGCAAGGCTTAGAAAGCTGATCAAGTTGAAAACCGGGAAAGTAAAAGCCAGCCACACTGATGCTGGCAGCTGAATTGGAACGGCAAGTTGACAAACTATATCAGATCTGAGATCGCTTTCCATTCAGATCTGAGATCCAGAGGTCTTCGGACTTTGAACATCCTCAGAGTCTGAGAGATCTTTGTCTCCTGCCAGATGATTGAATCCAGTAGTACATATGCATTTTGCGGATCTATAAGTAAGCAGCCTGTCGATGGGACTTTGAGTCCCCAATTACCCCTGAAGCTTCAAGCCCATTCAGTTATATTATGGATAACTGCTCTCATAGCATGGTCACTTCTGCCTACGTCGCATACTCCCTGCTTAACACATGTGACCAAGGCTCGTCTTTGGATCGTGCCTCTGATTTCCTCCTTCAGGTACAGTTGATCTCCTTAATATGTCTCTTCCTTCTTGACGCCCTGCAGCCCAATGCTCACTCACCGAACACTGTTGATGAACCACTACATCCGGACGACTTATGTCCCCCTACACGGAAGACGCTCGTTTAAGCTGTCGCCGGGGACATCTGTAAGGCCTGCTCGAGCTTCCCCAGCTAGAAAACCTCTCGATATACTCTATGGTGGCAACGAGTAAGGTGTTGTGGATGCTCCAGCTTTGCTTGGTCACTGACACACAAGCAGCACCTGCATCCCCACCCGCGAGCTCCAACAAATATTGTGAATGAAATATCTTACAATAGTAGACGTGGTCTTGTGCTAAGACTCTCCATTCAGGGCGCCCTCGATGCTTTTAGATACGACGCAATGGGTGCCATCAGCTATACTTGCTGACCCATTTCACTATCCGTCTGTTGCTGAGCATGGTACGTGCCGCCAAATGTGTTTCAACGCTCAGTGCCCACTGCCAATCTGCGTCTGTATTATTAGGAACATACTCGCCACCAAACTACGCCACGTCTCGCTCTAGTTTCGCAGGTTGGACAGAGGGTACGATATCGATATCATACTGTCCTGTTAGCTCGACGTCTCATAAATGGTTAAGGACACTCTACATATGGCGAACTTACCAACAGTGGCCACGACGCCTTCGGTACTGCCGGAAACATTGAGTCTGGTGGTACTGTAGTTGTGCCCGAGCTACAGCCACCCCCCGTTGTCCCCTCGACACAACCTGGATCAATGTGTAACTCAGGGTTACTCAGTCTAACGAACCATGTCAACATCGATAACAATGTAAGTTTCCTCATTTGCTTCGTGGATGAGGGCGTTGATACCCACGTAACTAGCCCGGGCCATCCAGCCAAATCCTGTCGGCAACTTCAGCCTCACCAACTTCGGGCCAACACACCGATGCCGCCACGGATGAGAGACAGCGCCCCGTTGTGCTTTACCACGTCTCGCCAAAGAAAAATCTAGGTCGCCGACGTGGTCGACGCGCTCGCGCCATCAACGTAGATGGTTTGTGGATCGACGAAGATGAGCTTGTCTATGGTGTTAATGAGGCAAGCGGTATCATCAATGTCCACCAATGCCAATGGGCTAGGTCCAAAAACCCGTGCAGCATGTGGGTTATTGGTACCAAAGCCTTCATCGCCAGCCATATCCGAAAGTGGCACACCAAAAGTCGTGAGGATAGAAAAGCGACCAAGTGTCAATGGCACGGCTGCGACGCAAAAGAGATGCTCAAAGACTCGATTAGTAGACACGTTGTCAGCGTTCATCTCGGAGAGGTGTTTTTCTGCAAAGAGTGTGGCGAGGAGAGTCCAAGGAAGGACGTGTACGAGCAGCACGTCGAGCGTAGCGAAGGATGTAGAGTTGCAGGCGCGTCAGTGACGTATAACACAGAGATCAAGATGGTAGATGCCCACGAAGCCCTTAGGCGCGGTGGAGCGGTTCGTTCTGCATAAGCAGGGGTCAGCGTCAATATGTATTTGTGTACTAAGCTTTGGGTTTGTTGTGTGTACCACCAAGTTCCATTGTGTCCCCGACTGTACTTTCTTGCCATGCCCACCCTTGGTGATTTGCTAAGAGCTCTATGCAGCAATGAATTCAGTCGATGGCCACTTTCGTGCTTCAAGTTGGTATCAATTTCATACGTTGCTCGATCACCGTTGCTAGTGCAGCAGCAGTGCAGATCTGCAGTGCTGAGTCAGTCATAGTAGTTGTCTGTAGCTAGAGAGCATCATTCGCTCATCGTGTCATGCGAGTCTGCTGAGCAGCTGCTCTGCGTCACGTTCAGCTAAACATCAAGTGCTCAGTCGCTATCAGCCACCGAGGAGTCGTCTCCCGCCGAACAGGTATAATACTGTGCATTGAAGTCGTGGCGAGAATCAATGCGGCGCAGGTGTATCTGCATCGTCGAAGGGGAAACAAACTGTACCATCGCGAGGAGCAGCGGTCTTCGGAGATGCACACAATCACTCACCAGGAAAGTGACAAGTTTCTCTGGCAGGGTTTTACCGATTTCCTGATGGATAACGCTGCCTTGAGCTACATAAGCCATTTTGTACTGCGCAGCGCTTTGTGCGTCGTTGCGACTCCCGGAAGCCGTGGCAGACAATCTGTGAACTGATACTTAATTTGATACCAAATCATATTCGCGGAATATTCGTTTGTTTACTTTCCCATCCACGTGCCAAGGTTGACGCGATCGACGTTTCCAGTTCCCTGTCTCGGATGTAGACACCAACCAGTTTCGTCGACTTCTCCAGGATACAGTGATCCTTGCTACTTTCATTGGACAGATTTGGAATGGGTGGCCCACACGTCTTCGCAGTCCGAGTTCTTCTCGATGACGGCACAGCATGTTGTTGAACGACAACTGTACCGCATTCGCGACTCCATTACGCAGGGGTTGTGGGACGCCGGGTGAGTTTAGTCGCGCTTGTTGTAGGTGAGGAAGGTCTCGGCATGAAGCTTATATCGGGTTTTCCGAGGAACCATTCTAGAATGTTGACTTCTTCTCTGAAGTTGAGGCCCGAGTGCTTGTATTCCCACTCTTGACGAAAACGGTACCTGCAGCCGACAAACTCTTTGTATACTGCACGATGCCGCAACTCATGCAATTAACGACATACCTAGGCCTCATTCACGGTTCTTTACGCTACAGAACCAGATCAGGTGCGATTGCAAGTCATAAAGGTGCGAAGAAGTTTTCAGAGTATGAGCGAATCCCGGGCACCCGCCAAGGGCGTCCAAGGTATTTCTCACTCATGGGCACCAATACAGTGTTCGAAAGGCATCCTATGTGAAGACGATAGTTGTTATATGCATAGCATATCCTCAGTGAGTACATACTGCTGCCATTCCTTTGCTTCTAGAACGACCTTCGACACAGGAGTTGTACCTCCTGTATCTTCGGGCTGTGTTATTGTTTTAATCAACCTGATGTGCCTTCCAATAGATTCTTCCGAGTACTGCATGGCGATTCCCTTCCAACAATAGCCTTCCAAGGTTTTGGCCGTGGTGGCACAGGCGATAAGCTAGTTCCCCAGGTTTTTCCAACGATTTTTCCCGAATGCCGCCATGACGTACCCAATTAACGTGCATTTAATGTAAATCTTGGAAGTTCTGGTGTTGGAAGGGCCTGCCAATGACCATACGAACGTCAAGATTGCAGTTCCTTATGTCATTACAGGCTTTCACAGCTACTTTGCAAGTTGTCTCCTGTGCATGCCCCTCACATATATCACCGGCTGGGACCCCCAGTTGTTTTGATTTATTCGTGAATGAAGTGGATTAAGCATTCCAGTCTTACTGAAGGGGAGAGCGATGCACCAGTCATTGCTGGGCACGAGACCACACATGTCCTATCTAACCGGCCCTTCACACATGTGCAGTGAACCTACTCCCCTCCCCTCCCCCGCAGAGATCCGAGTACATCTTCCCGCTGACTTGCTGTACAGGGACTGACATTACCACAGGAAGTCGTCTGACCTATATGCACGCGCCATATCTATCCAGCACGACTTAGCTCGTATTGTAGGTGTCATCGCTTGCAGTGAAAAAGCATCGCCTGAAACGGCCTTCTTTCTTTTCTCATTACAGGATATGGAAATGTGGGCCCTCATGAAGTTTGCGATGCAGCATCCAGACATGTTCTACAACGCACTCTGATTTCCCCGCCAGTGCAGGGACCCAAACTATACCATAGCTCAGCCCCGCCTCATCCAGTGCCGCTTTCTCCCCCGCAGATGCCAACCGACGCACCGTCCATGACTACTATTTTATCAAATAGTCAGAACTTTCGTTGCCGCTGGCGTCCGATGGGGTCACATCATTTATGTGGGGAGACCCTTCCCGGCCGAACAGCGTTCCTTCTCCATCTCGCCACTGCGCATGGCGTTTCCGGCTCTACAAGAGATATAATCACTTGTCGTTTCGTGGACCCTGAGACTGGCTCGTGCTGCAGGAAGCGGTTTACGCGGGGAAACATTCCGAGACACGTTGATATTCACTATGAACGCCCGCGCTTCTCATGCACGTATTGTCCCAAGTCGTTCTCGCGTCAAGACAGCTGGAAAGATCATGTCCAGAGTCAGCATCCATATACTTGATCCTCTGTAGTTTGAAAAGATTCACCTTGTGACGCAACCAGGTCTCAAAGACCATCACCAATCGCTTAATACCGTGTCCACCCAGGTATTTGATATCATGCACGAATCTCCGATCTTGATCTCAGTCATTCTGCGTAAGACTAAAGGAATTTGAACAAGATCTCGATCGATTGCTCGTTGTCGTCATACGAGATAACGCCAGTGATGACACTCGAGAAGTGGCATTCCCCCGCCATAGTGTGCGAGCCCGTCTCGCCCATCGAACGGACAGCCATTCACCCCATCCTCTTTCCAAATAGTCCTCGGCGACGTTGGCATTCTCACCCCCTACATCGAGCTCCCAGCCTGGTTGCGTGCCCTACTCCACTGTCTAGGACGAGATGAATTACGTGCATTGGAGTATCGCGTAAGGGTGGTGCTGCGTGAGGGAGAGAGCGAAGGCTGTAGTGGAAGATGGAGGAAGGTAGAGGAGAGGATGAGCGGGATGGTCCACATGAAATGCAACCCGCTTCTTGTTCATCAATATCCATACAAGCTTCGTCTTCCCTTACTCCCTCATTAAAGGCGTTGGCGAGCAGAGCTTCCGCAGAGGAAAGGTATGGGTAGCGGAGAGGCTCAAGCAAGAGCTTTTAAATATCGGTCACTAAGCTGTGTGACACCACTGGATGGTTGAAATTACCTCAATGCTGTTCGGAGATTGGGATCACGGCAGACAACCCAGCCTCAGCCACAGGCGCAGGGGTCCTCATACAAAGATTCGTCTGAGAATATCCCAGGGACAGTACTTAGGTGGGAGCTGGGTGGCACCTATACAGCAATGCATCACTTCTGGCGGCCACTGCCAGCCAGATAACGAAATCGCCTGCTTGTCTACAGCAGCTTGACAGCAACACAGCACGTGCGACTAATAGAATGCTGCATGATCATTCGGACGCAACACAAGCATGCCAGTGACTAATCAGCCAAAAATCAACCAAAGGTGTCAGTACTATCGTTGTGCCGAGGGCGGCCGACTCGGAGTGGGAACCTACCATACAGCATTTTCCTGGTTTCCGAATACGGACTGCCTGGTGTTTCTTCAGGTGGGGCGGTGCATCAAGCATGCCTGGACCTGAGCGCTGAGCTATGAGGATCCTAGGATTCCAATCTGTCGCACTCAGGAGTCGCCAAGGGCATCTATGCATCATACGGGGCACTGCTGCACAAAGGGTTTGTACCTCTCGTGTTAGCTAATTAGGCGCTGATTTTTCTCAGGTTGGAAGGCAGACCCTGCTGAATCGAGCGCATGGAATTAACGGGACATGATCTGCTGGCAGTACAAAGCATCGCTTCCTCACTCCTGCTGAAGAAGCTGTAATAGTAGCATGTTGTCAACTCTATTCGAATCCAGCAGTTCCTCTACATGATACACGTGTGTTCAAGAACAGTCGAAACGCCCTGGCAAGAACTGGGTTCGGTGCTTCCTTTGATGTTCACAGCATGCCCGGTCCAGCAAAACCGCATGGTCTGGACCCGAAATGGGCCTAAAATTTCAACCGGACAACCACCGCGGAGGGGACTGAGGCGGGGGTGGGAGAAAGATATCACCCCCCCGAGCCCAACTGGAATATGGGTGACAAGGCCGTCAACACCGGGAGAAATGTAAGTATCCTTGACTACGGTCTTCGTGGATGAGCGTTGATACCTACATATCTAGCCCGCCCCATCTAGCCACATCATGTCGGCGCCTTCAGCCTCACCACCTTCAGGCGAACAATCCGATGCTGCCACGGATGAATCACAGCGTCCCGTTGTGCTTTACCAGGTCTCGACAAAGAGAAGTCTAGGTCGCCGACGTGGTCGACGCGCTCGCGCCATCAACGTAGATTGTTTGTGGATCGACGAAGATGAGCTTGTATATAGTGTTAATCTGAAATCAGGCCAGCGGCACTATCAACGTCCACGAATGTCAGTGTGGCAGATCAACAAGCCCCTGCGGGATGTGGGTTATTGGTACCAATGTCTTCATCGCCAGCCACATCCGAAAATGGCACACCAACAGCCGTGAAGACAGAAACGCGACGAAGTGCCAATGGGACAGTTGCGTCAGAGACTCAATTAGCAGACACATCGTTAGCGTTCACCTCGGGAAGGTGCTGTTCTGCAACGCGTGGTTCTGCAACGAGTGTGGCGAGGTATGAGCAGCACGTCAAGCGCAGCGAGGGATGTAGAGCTGCGGCGTATCACACGGAGATCAAGTGATAGATGTCCATGAAGCCCTCAAACGGCGCGCAGTCCGTCATGCATGAGAGGATGGTGGCAATGTTTCTTTCTGTACTTGTCAAATTTGCTGTTTGTACTACCACCAAGTCCAATAGTGCGTGCGTGTGCAACGATAACTTTTTGCCATGCCGTGCAGGGGTATTTTCCTAAGTACATCGCAGAGGACGGTCTCGGAACTATCAGTGACCCGGAGTATCTTACCTGGGCTGCTTCCAAAAAGTTGCATCTACGTTTGATCTGGCGTGCATTCAAGTGAAAAGAATCAACATGGTTGCGGGGCAATCTAGATCGACGCTCACGAGATTGAAGGACCGCTAGCCGTCGAGGCAGGAACAGTCGTTACCTTAGAACCTATCAGTAGAACCCATCAGTAGATGGACATAACCCAAACATAATCACTCACCAAGAAATTGACGTATTGCAGGCGAGGCCTTGAGGGATTGAGATACTGTATCCATATTTGGCAGCCGGAAGCTTTCGAGGCCTCGATCGTGATCGAGCCAACGTAAAACGGGCTCGAACTTTTCAACGGGCCACTCCCGACTTCCGACTTCCGACTTCCGACTTCCGACTTCCGACCGCCCACCCCCGCGGCATTGTCCAGTTTGAACTCAAACATTCGTCGCCCGTTGAGTATATCCACGTATCCATCGTCGATCCAGTACCCGATATGATATGATCGTCAATATCCAACAGTCCGAGTCAATCGCGGGCGAACTTGAACTGAGCTGGCATGTGGGGAATCTTCCTCACTGGCACTTCGATCAATGATCAACTAGTACACCATGCCAGGGCGCAACTCGTCATACAGCATTCCAACTGTCCAGGCGGGTCGCTTGGGCAAGTCAAATTCAATTTCTACAGGCCCGAACTGAGATTAACAAGACTTGGATGGTGAGTGGAGCGAGAGTCCAGTGTATCTCAATGACAAACCACATAGTTAGGCTGCATTCTAGAACTGCACGACATCATCCCAGCCGAGTCCTGAGCTAGGCAACAGCCCAAGGATGGCTGCACACTCCAAGGACCGCCAGATTATTACATTAATATCGGCCACGTTTGTTGGCCCGCGTAGCGCCCATTCCTAGAGATCAAGTTACACCATCTAAGGTCAAGGCAGGCCGCATGTGGTGAACCTGACTATGCCTGCTTTGCTCGGTGAAGCCCCCGTGATGTGAGACGAAGCCCGAACCCTGAATCACAGTTAGGTGGACGCACAGCTAGGCCGTGTGCCTGAACAGCGTTCCTATCTTGCTGTTCTTTGGCGGTGGAGCTTGCAATCCAGTGGCACCTGCTGTGCACCCTGCCTCGTGGTAAGATTTAATATGGTTGTCAAAATTTTGTGTCGCTGAATGAACCCTCCATAAAGGAGATGAAAAAAGCACCGATAACGCCGGCGCGCAGTTTTGTTTACGGCTGATGTCGCCTCGAGGTTGGGATGCGGAGCAAGTCCGGTCGGGCGTCTCTGGTCGCACCTCCATGCAGTATGTGCATTGTGCTGACGACCATGCCCCCTGGCGGCGATCAGCAGTGCTCTTTAATCTAGAATGGCGCGATCATCCGCTGCTCGACTCGATGTATGACACTGATACCGAAAGGTATCAACAACAAGTTTTACTGACGTACTGGCAGGCCGTTCCGCGTCCGTCCCCTCACCGCGTGTTGTCCCTGGGGGTTCAATTCTCACTCCGAAATGGTTATGTTGGCTGGTACTTGGCTTGCCTTCCAATCGTCACCGTAATTTGGCGGGCCTCCGTGGCTATGGCGGGCAATCACCTACCATGATTATGCTCCGCCGACATTAAAAGCAACGCTGAATGACTAAACGGCTGCGTATCTGTCAATAGGCTGGATCCCCTCCATCTCTGTATGTCCTCTATAGCACATTAGGGGAAGACGCCAAAGCAAGGAGGCTACATCTCGTTTTATCCATTCTCCGGCACGAATGTAAGCTTGAAAGCAGGATTTATGAGCACATAGCTGATACCGCGTGATCATTACAGCGATAATCCTATGACCGACGAATCTCCCAGTCAAGGCGACACGCTCTGTGGTTGCCACACGTCCAATGCTGGTTCCCTTTCACCCCTCTCAAACATGCCTTCCGCGGCGTCGACGTGGCATCACGTTGTGAAAACTTCTTTTCCGTACAGGATCTGGACCCTGGTGTTGGCTATGTGAGATCCTGCCTCTGTCTTCGTGTCATTTAGCTGAAAAAGCCTTGCAGACATTTCCATCCTTTTCCCCATACAACGATTCCCAGATGGCGACGGCTCATCGTAGACATCTCCCCGTGCGCTCTCAGGGCTTCAACATCGTCCCATATCTCTTACGGATTCTCTACGACAGCGATGGGCCCTCATCTCTTCACCCCCACATCCCTGCCTATCAACTCTCCTCCTATTCCGAGCTATCAGGGGCGCTTGGCTTCAACTCATCTCCTCTTCCAACAAGTTGGCCGGCCATGTTTGGTCCAGGACTGCTACAAGGAAGTGCCTATGTAAATGCTGTCGATGGATTGCATATATCTTTGTCAAATACAAGACGAACATTGCACACCGTCGATCATTACTCGGGGTACGATGGCCGCGTAAGTCCTATCTTCAGGCCGTGTACCTGATCGACGGCTAAACCAGCATGATGTGTAGATAATAAGCAAACATTCCGCTTTCTACTTCCCCGGTTGCTTATGAAACCCCTCTTGAACCTGAAGATGCTGTTAGCAACAGTCGTATTCCGACCCTTTTGGGCTTCCCTTGGAGGTCGATTTCTGGTGGGGTCATTACGATCAGGGACCGCCGATGCTGTCCGAGCCTCCGAAGCCCGCTTCTTCTAGTCTTCCGCCTGAAGGGTTTTCTGATCAGCACCAAGGAACAGTCGGTCGAAACCCCAGCGCAATCCGTTCTATGGCGCACGTCACTCGCAATTCGCCAAACGGGCAAGCAGCAACGCCCGCGCACCCGCCCAGCACAAAAAACGTCTACGTGTGCGAATGGCGTGAAAGGGACGAATCGATTTGCGGAGAAAGGTTCACCGGAGAGACTCTTCCGGATCATCTCGCTGACCATGGAATTACAAATATTGCCTCTGATAAGCCTACAGTCTGTCGGTCGTGCCGTCCGGGGAAAAAAATGAAGAGGGAGAGCATTCTCAGACATGTCCGGGAGGTACACTTAGGTCTTAAGCGCCGCTCAGAACGAGGGTTCTCCAAGGTCAGTTGGCTTTTACTTGGGTAGGTGACATGACTCATGATATATGACCTCTAGAAGATGGTCAAGCGGTCGGTGAAGACCTGTTAGTACAGCAGTCATGGGATTGATGGCATCCGTGCATCTCTGGAGGGGCTGTTGTCGGGGGTGTATGTGTTCTTTTGCTTGTATGGATATTTATGTCACCGGACGCGATATCTGATCGATCTGATCCGCGCATGACTCTTGGGTAAGTACCTAAGTGGAACGCGCTGGTCATAGGTCTCTTGACTGCACGTTACTATACATATCACCTTCATGCGACACAGTATTACAAATTTACAATACTGGTCTTAATATTGGAGAAGCTGTTACTTTAAAATTGATTATTATTATTAGTCACTGCCTACACGGGGAGTCGTTTCAGGTCGTTTCCCGCTGAACAGGTAAAGTCTTGAAAGTTTGACTCTTGAATGAACCAACGTGTTGTTCTATGCACTTTTTTAAACTCCGAACCACGACGGAATCCTGCACCGAACGGGCACAAACACCGTGCATTCAAGGCATGGCGAGAAATGAATGTGGCGCAGGTTTCTCTGGCAGCGTAATACCGATTGCCCTGATAGATTAGATCACATCGCCCACAGCCACATAAGCCCCTCTCCACTGCGTCATCGCGACTCGCTCGGAAGCTTATCGGTAGGTCCATCGTGAACTCACGTGACTAGCTGAGTTTCGTCGACTTCCCCGGGATATACATAGTGGTGCTTGAAATTTTCGTTGCATGGATTTAGAGTTGAAGAAGCACACGTCTTCACAGTCAAAGTTAGAGAGGTCTAAGGTCGCCGACGTGGTCGACGCGCTCGCGCCATCAACGTAGATGGTTTGTGGATCGACGAAGACGACCTTGTCTATGGTGTTAATGAGGCAAGCGGTATCATCAATGTCCACCGAATGCCAGTTGGCTAGGTCCAAAAAAACCTGCGGCGTGTGGGCCATTGGTACCAAAGCCTTCATCGCCAGCCATATCCGAAAGTGGCACACCAAAAGTCGTGAAGATAGAAAAGGGACCAAGTGTCAATGGGACGGCTGCGACGCAAAAGGGATGCTCAAAGACTCGATTAGCAGACACGTTGTCAGCGTTCATCTCGGGGAGGTGTTTTTCTGCAAAGAGTGTGGCGAGAAGAGTCCAAGGCAGGACGTGTATGAGCAGCACATTGAGCGTAGCGAAGGGTGTAGAGTTTCAGGCGCGTCAGTGACGTATCATATCGCGAGATCAAGATGGTAGATGCCCACGAAGCCCTTAGGCGCGGTGGAGCGGTTCGTTCTGCATAAGCGGCGGCGTCAATAGAGTATGTATTTGTGTACAAAGCTTTGGATTGTGTTTGTTGTATGTACCACCGAAGTTCCATCCCGCATGTGTCCGCAACTGTACTTTCTTGCCATGCCACCCTTGGGGATTTGCTAAGAGCTCTATGCAGTAATGAATTCAGTCGATGACCACTTTCGTGCTTCAAGCTGGTACAACTTTCATACGTTGCTCGATCACCGTGTTCTAGCTGAACATCAAAGTGTGCTCAAGTTCGCTATTCTGCCGCCGAGGAGTCGTTTCCCGCCGAACAGGTATAATACTGTGCATTGGCCGCCTTGAAGTCACAGCGAAAATCAACGCGGCGCAGGTGTATCTGCATCGTCAAAGGGGAAATAAACTGTACCATCGCGGATGAGTAGCGGTCTTCGGAGATGCACACAATCACTCACCAGGAAAGTGACAAGTTTCTCTGGCAGGGTTTTACCGATTTCCTGATGCCGATAACGCTGTCCTTGAGCTACATAAACCATTTTCTACTGCGCAGCGCTTTGTGCGTCATGCGACTCCCGGAAACCGTGGCAGCCAATCTGTGAACAGAAACTTAATTTGATACCCAAATCATATTCGCGGAATATTCGTTTGTTTACTTTCCCATCCACGTGCCAAGGTTGACGCGATCGACGTTTCCAGTTCCCTGTCTTGGATGTAGACACCAACCAGTTTCGTCGACTTCTCCAGGATACAGTGGTCCTTGCTACTTTCGTTGCACAGATTTGGAATGGGAGGCCCACACGTCTTCGCAGTCCGAGTTCTTCTCGATGACGCCACAGCATGTTGTTGAACGACAACTTTACCGCATTCGCGACTTCGTTATGCGGGGGCTTGTGGGACGCCGGGCGAGTTTAGTCGCGCTTTTTGTAGGTGATGAAGGTCTCGTATCTGAAGCTCGTATCGGATTTTCCGAGGAACCATTCCAGAATGTTGACTCCTTCTCTGAAGTTGAGGCCCGAGTGCTCTTATTCCCATGCTTGACGAAAACGCAACCTGCAGCCGACAAACTCTTTGTATTACTGCACGATGCCGCAAGCTCATGCCATTAGCGAGATACCTAGGCCTCATTCACGGTTCTTCACGCTACAAAATCGGATCAGGTGCAAGTCCAAGTCATAGAGGTGCGAAGAAGTTTTAGAGTATGAGCGAAGTCCTGGGCACCCGCCAAGGGCATCCAAGGTATTTCTCACTCATGGGCACCAACACAGCTGTTATTGTATCGAAAGGCATCCTATGTGTTACGGACGATAGTTGCTATATGCATAGCACATCCTCAGCTGAGTACATACTGCTGTCATTCCTTTACTTCTAGAACGACCTTCGACACAGGAGTTGTACCTCCTGTATCTTCGGACGTGACCGACTGTGTTATTGTTTTAGTCAACCTCGATGTGCCTTCCAACTAGATTCTTCCGAAAACTGCATAGCGATGCCCTTCCAAGAATAGCCTCTGAAGCTTTTGGCCGATCACGTCCCCTCCTTCCAATGGGATTTCCCGAAACGATGGCAGTCTTTACTCAACTTTCCTTTTTAATATTCACGATCCATAGGTCCGACTCTGGCAGGGCCTGCCAGAGACCATCGGAACGTCAAGGAAATCTGGTCGGGGTGCCATGTTATGCCTAGGTTTCACATATGCTATTTAGAATCCAAGTGATTTTCCGCTTGTCGCCTGTCCTTGACCCCAACTTTGTCATGGCGCGTCGCATAGACTCGCGAGACCAGCGTATCGTTTTGAATGGACATTCCAACGCTCCCGTAAGGGGTAGCGACACACCACCCTTTACTAAGTACGGGGCCCCAACGTCCTCTATCTGACCGCCTAACCCATTCTGTGCAGTGAACCAGCACCCCTCACCTCTTCCAATGAGATCGAGTATGTCTTCCCATCGAGTTACTGCACAGGGACTCACATCACTACAGGAAGTCGTCCGATCTACATGCGCGCGTCACATCTATCCTGCACGACTTGGCTCGTATTGTAGGTGTCTTCGCTCACCATAATAAAGCATCGCCAGAAAGGCCTTCTGTTTTTCTCGTTACAGGATATGGAAATGTGGGCTCTCATGGAATTTGCGTCGTGGATGCAATATAGCAGACACGAACTACAACGGCACCCTAATTTCCTCGCCGATGCAGCGACCCAACATATACCATAGCTCAGCGCTGCCTCTTCCGGTTCCGCTGTCTCCCCCGCAGATGCCAGCCGGCGCGCCATCCATGACTGCTACTTCATCAAGTAGTCAGGAATTTCGATGCCGCTGGCTTCCAAAGGGATCAGATTATATATGTGGGGCGACCCTTCCCGACCGATCAGCGCTCCTTCTCCATCTCGCCGCCGCGCATGGCGTTTCTGGCTGTACCAAAAAAGTGATCACATGTCGGTTCGTGGACTCTGAGACTGGCTCGATCTGCGGGAAACCGTCTACGCGAGGCAATGTCCCGAGACATGTTGATATTCACTATGAGCGCTCGCGCTTCCCTTGCAAATATTGTCCCAAGTCGTTCTCGCGTCAAGACAGCTGGAAAGATCATGTCCAGACTCAGCATCCCATAAAGACTTAATGATATGTTTACGAGACTCACCGCTATGCGTGCCCGTGCTCTCCAGTGCTTCCAGTACATAATTTTCGTTCCACGTTTGCTATCCACCTAGCTGTGTCCATGTTGTCACAGTCCTTCACCACCCCCTCTATAGTGTTCCGTTGAACTTGGTACCAATTTATCGTCCATTTGTCGCACCGTGTCGTTAAGAAGTTACCTCTGGAGTGTGGAAAGATTCCCCTTGTGAAGTAGTCCCCTGATACTGAGATCTTCTGTGTTCACACAGGTAGTGGATATCATGTGCGAATCTTCGATCTCAATCTCATTCTTTCGCGGTCGCGTGTCTGATCCTTGCCGTCTCAGGTACTGTGCAGAAGGGACGTAAGATTTGATGACCTCGATCAGTTGCTACGGATTGTGAATCAACATCCTCATGGTCAGAACAACGTGCTACAGAGCTGCGAGACGACATACCTAAAGGGTTCCTGGTGAGGGATGTCAAGCAGCAATAACGTTGAAAAATCGATCACTCCTCGTGATGTACTCAGGCGCTAAAACAGGCGGCGGGACTGGAAGTAAAAAGCGTGTAAGTTGGGATAGGAATAATAACTGCAATTACCCACGATTCACCTGGCTTGTCCAGGGTGTTGTGGGTGATTATTGAAGGAGGGGCCACACGCGGTCAAGGACCTTACGACGTTTAAGGTCGTACGACCAAGCGACATACTGTAAGGTTGTACACATTTCCTCACAAGTCGCCTAAAGATCATTGTAGAGCAAAGCTTCTGCGGAGGTCCGGAAATTTATGGGTAGCGGGGGGGTAGACATCAAAGCTTTTAAAGATCTGTCACCACTGGCAGGCTGTGTGAACACCACTGGATGGTGATTGGGACTTACCTTAACGCCGTCCGGAGATTGGGGTTACGACAGACAGCCTGGCCCGGGCCACTGGCACAGACGCAGTGGTTCTCGCGCAGAGATTCGGTCTGAGAATATCCCAAGGACAATACTTAGGTGGGAGTGGCACATATACAGCAACGCATCACTCCTCGGGCCCACACTCCCAGCCAAATAACGAAATCGCCTGGTTGTCTACAGCAGCTTGACAGCAACACGGCACGTGCGACAAATAGAATGCTGCATAATAGCTCGGCCGCAACAGAAGTGTGCCAGTGACGAATTAGCCAAAAATCACTGGCACCGTGATGCTCAGTACTATCGTTGTGCCGAGGGAAAGCCGAGTCGGAGTGGGAACCTACCATACAGCGTTCTCCTGGTTTCCGAATACGGACTGCATGGCGTTTCTTGAGATGGGGCCCAGGTGCATCAAGGATGTGACTCTGCCTCAGCCTAGGGAGCTATGAGGATCCTATCCAAGCTGCTCAGGAGTCGCCAAGGGCGTCTATGCATCATACAGGGCAGACACTGCTGCACAAAGGGTTTGTGCCTCTCATGTTAACTAGTCAGGCGCTGATTTTTCTCAGGTTGAAAGGCAGACCCTGCTGAATCGAGCACATGGAATTAACGGGACATGATCTGCTGGCAGTACAAAGCGTCGCTTCCTCACTCCTGCTGAAGAAGCTGTAATAGTAGCATGTTGTCAACTCCATTCGAATCCAGCAGTTCCTCTACATGATACATACATGTTTGTTCAAGAACAGTCGAAAACGCCCTGGCAACAACTGGGTTCGGTGCTTCCTTCGACGTCACAGCAGCCCCGGTCCAGCAAAACCACATGGTCTGGATCCGACATGGGCCCAAAATTTCAACCGGACAACCATCGGGGAGGGGACTGAGGCACGAGGTGGAGGAAAGATATGAGAGCATACCCCCGAGCACAACTGGAATAAGGGCGAGAAGGCCGTCAACATCGAGAGCAATGTAAGTATCCTTGACTACTGTCTTCGTGGATGAGCGTTGATACCTACTTATCTAGCCCGCCCCGTCTAGCCACATCATGTCGGCGCCTTCAGCCTCACCACCTTCATGCGAACAATCCGATGCTGCCACGGATGAGCCATAGCGTCCCGTTATGCTTTACCAGGTCTCGACAAAGAGAAGTCTTGGTCGCCGACGTGGTCGACGCGCTAGCGCCATCAACGTAGATGAGCTTGTATATAGTGTTAATCAGGCCAGCGGCACTATCAACGTCCACGAATGTCAGTGTGGCAGATCAACAAGCCCCTGGGGCATGTGGGTTATTGGTACCAAGGTCTTCATCGCCAGCCACATCCGAAAATGGCACACCAACAGCCGTGAAGACAGAAACGTGACGAAGTGCTAATGGGACGGTTGCGTCAGAGACTCAATTGGCAGACACACCGTCAGCGTTCATATCGGGGAGGTGCTGTTCTGCAACGAGCGTGGCGAGGTATGAGAAGCGCAGTGAGGGATGTAGAGCTGCGGCGTATCACACGGAGATCAAGTGATAGATGCCATGAAGCCCTCAAACGGGGCGCGCAGTCCGTCATGCATGAGAGGACGATGTCGATGTTTCTTCTGTACTTGACAAATTTGCTGTTTGTACTACCACCAAGTCCAATAGTGCGTGCGTGTGCATCGCAGAGGATGGTCTTGGAAGCATCAGTGACCCGGAGTATCTTACCTGAGCTGCCTCCAAAAAGTCGCATCTACGTTTGATCTGGCGTGCATTCAAGTGACGAGAATCAACGTGGTTGCAGGGCAATCTAGATCGACGCTCCCGAGATCGAAGGACCACTAACCGTCGAGGCGGAACAGTCGTTACCTTAGGACCCATCAGTAGACGATCAGACTGCACATAATCCAAAGATAATTACTCACCAAGAAAATTGACGTATTGCAGGTGAGGGATTAGGATATCCATATTTGGCAGCCGGAAGCTTTCGAGGCCTCGATCGTGATCGAGCCAAGTGGGGGTAAATACTTGTCGTCGCTTTTTGTTCCTTCCGTGATCTTTACTCCTGGGCAGTCCACGATTCACTGTTACCTACATGTGACTGGACGTCAAGCTCTTGTACTCCGTCATGACGTCCAATTGACCCGACTTGCGCCAGCATGATGTCTCACAGGCGATCATGAAGCGAGGTCGAAGACATTTGAGATCAATTTTGTTTGAAATCGCAGAGAATGGACGCTGTTGTGAGCGAGATTGAGATGCTCCTAGCACAGGGCTGTATTGTCCTTCTACTATTAACCAGTTCATGTAAGACTACGTACATGATCGCGCATAACGCCCTACAAATCACGCCATCGGGATGGGATAAGACCTGATCAGACTTGCATCAGCAAGGTGTGCTTGCAGTCGGCTAAAGTCCAATAACTTCGCCGTGTCGTGTGAAGATATTTGGACAAAATAGTTGGGCTGTCAGGGTGCAAAGTACATAGACCCTATCCTCATAATCCTCGTGGCCTCTGAAAGTGGCAAGCTGCCACCCGAACTGCGGATTCCTAGGACGCTACATCTTTCTCTTGGTAGACCTGCCACCCACTTGCTGTAGCGATAAGCCCAATATCACACGTCCCTGGACTAGAATCACGAAACCACAGCATGGTAGGAGGTCATATGACCGAGCGCACGATGTCTGCCCGGCTGACCTCCAATGCGGCCCGGGTGGCAGATAGTAGCCATACGCCTGCCAGGAGAAGGCCGCTGTCAGATAGCTAGGAAAAATGCGTCTCTAAACAGCTAGCGGTGGCAGGTTGGTGGCGGGCGCAGACCTCACGCAGCAGGGGTATGTCGTAGAGAGTGACAGGATATACCTAGACTGTCTGAAATATACCTCATTTCGAGGGGGTGCTTGAAGGGGTGACACCGACAATTTTGGACATATGAATGAGAGAAAAGTATGTGGCGGTTAATAATTGTTTCCCCATTGAGAACAAAAGTAGAGACGCTCTGGCAGAAATCGTTAGCGAAGCATCACGACTCGATTTCATATCTGAACTGCACAATAAAGTTAGGTTTCTGCGCGATGTTCATTCCTCGGCGGGCGGTCACCGGAATAAGAATAAGTGCAGTACTTTTGAGTTTCCGCGCAAGACGCCCATGAACTATATCAGATGCACCGTCAGCTGAAGTGGCATTGTTACCTGCTCCCTCCATTTTTTCCATCATATGCACTTGCTGACCAGTCGAGCTCGTTGCTCTTATGGACGCTTGCACCAACAATCGAAGCTACGGTTGAGGAGTCTCGGGTGTTGCCCTGAGTATGCGAGCGTGTCTGATTTAAAGTCATCACAAATGTGCTCCTGGCTCATCGCATTACATGCCTGAGACTTAAGGCCCGTCAACAAGACACAAACGTTCCCTATACTGCGCAACACTGAACCCTTATGTTTCAAGTGGGGTAATATGGTGGACGTCGCATACCATGACGATATATTTTTGAATGGAAGTGGGTAGATGTGTCTGTGTTCATAAATCAACGTAAATGTAAATAAATTGTGCCGGGAAACTCAAATCAGCATTGCCGAACCGGAAAGGGACGTCAGATGTACGAGGTTGAAAGGTATAGTTCTTGCTGATGAGTCAATTTCTCCAAATCCTGCATTGTGACTAGTACGTATCTTCACTTCGACGATAGGCATGTCAGAGGCAGAGGGTGGCCACACAGGTGGTGCAGTTCGCATGCATTGCATGCATTCGTAGTCGTCATGATTTATATCGTAGACGTGATGTATAACATCATGATGTGCATGAATAAAGACTACTCCAAGCATGTTGAGACTCAGACATTCTTCTGGTTCAAAAGATATGAGGACTCTAAGTGGCTTCTTGAGAATGATAGATCCGCGCGGGAGGAATGCACCAATTAGGAGGTTCAGACGAAACTGAATTGATGCGGAAACACAGTTCAACTTGGAGTTTATTTGGCTCGTTTTCATTCCACTTCTCACAACTAGAGACAGTGAGCGGGAGCAACTCCTTCCCACAAATTATCCACAAATCGAGTGTCATCCACCTGGAACTGACGTGGTGGGAGTTTGATGCAGTGGTTGTGTGCCTGTTTGTGAACGAAATGACGGCGATAACGGCCACTTCCCCGCACGGGGATAACGGAAATCAGATCCGCTACGTCATCTCAATCTGATGAAGTTAACCTTTTAATGTTATTATGAAGCTTAGTAAGCGACTCACCCCGGATCAACCGAAATTTTCAAAGTGTGACGGTGTGACATGATTTTTATGTCTAGGGGTACCTATTTGGGTGATCTAAATCGGGCCCATCTAATCTGGCCGATATACTAGTAATTATTGGTAAGTATGAATTGAAACCAGCCCGATCCGCCCTATAAAAACATTGGTGAGTCCGGAGTTGTATAGCATCGAACACACCGCCCATCAATGCCTGCCTTTGCTGCGATCCAACCTCAACGTCGATACCTTGATCGTGACTCGCAGGAGTCGCAGCCACCTTCATTCAGCATTGTTGTTCCTTCTTGCAGTGCAGCGGATACCGAACGCCGTGAGCGTTGCGTCGTTAACTATGCTGCGAGTAATGACCACAAGTACAGTCTCCCAATCGCACGACCGTGGTCAATATGATGCATCGTCACACGGATTCGAACGGTCAGTGCTATGCTCAACCTCCAGTCACGCATCTGAGTCGTGTGTCATAACCTCGAAACCAGGGATGCAATGTACAGCTACCAAGTTGGGTACGAAGCAGGCCACCTCATTCAAGAGCAACTCTACCAGTCTCCCCAACCTATTCAATATAGACAGTCGTAAGACATCCGAGCTAGTGAATCATCATTCATCTCTCATCTTCGTCCCTAGACATGACTTTCAAATACCAGCTCATGAATATAGGACTGAGTGAGTATCTTGTCGGTGTTGTACGATTTACTGTTCACAATTTGTCTTGCAGGCAAGGATCAGGTGCCCTCAATCTGAGGAGCCCAGCCAGCACAGACATCGCCGCCCCATTCAACAACACCTCTGTTGTGTCTTCGATGTCAACAGCTCCACCACTTCTGGATTATTCATACATGCTAGCGCCTTCCGGCCCAGCTTGCTCAACATCACGGACCGGCGACTCATCCTCGGTTCCCTGTTGGCCTACTCCCACACGTGACAGATCTCAGGGCGACGTGTTGCCAGGCGTCAATTACGACCCATGTTGGGATGGGGTTCTCTCCAGCACCGGCGTGGCTTTCGGGTCGTCGAACATGACATCCTGGTCCGCTTCTGGTTCACCTGGGTACCCGCCAGGTCTCATTGAACAGCAAGCAAGAAGCTTTGACTACAGCTTCTCCCCGCAACCGGGCGTTCTTCCACCAATCACGCGTTCCTCACACATCGGGAAATTTTCTCACCACTGTAATCTCCCAGACGCCGTGCATTCAGTCACCCCATTAATCCCACATTTTTCTCAACGACACTCTTTCAGTCCCCCTTCTCCGTATCCAGGTCCAGCTCAGAGTTCGTCGGTACCAACTGGGTCGGACGGTCGGGCATCCTTCGGTGTCTACCATCTGCCTCAGGGACGCTCTACTCGCTCATCTCGTCGTAAGCGACCTGCTCGTGCTATCGAGTACGGTGGCATCTGGATCGACGAAGAAGAGCTCCTCGAGGGACTGACGACGCACGATGGGGTGATCAGCGTACATGAATGTCGGTGGGAAGAAAATATCTCTCCCTGCCACCTCTGGATTAAAGGCGACAAGTCCTGCATCAGCAGCCACACTCAAAAGTGGCACGGAGGGAAGCCTGGAGGCGATAAGCTCGAGGCCGACTGCCGGTGGTCCACTTGCCAGAAGGTGATGCTGAAAGAGTCGATCTTTAGACACGTGGTGAGTATTCACCTTGGGGAAAAGTGGAGGTGCCAGGGCTGCCGACAGGAGATCGCTCGCAAAGATGCCTATGGGCGTCATGCTGAGAACTCGGGCAACGAGGAATGTAGAGATGCAGGCGCTCTGATCATGTATTATGCTGGTGCCCGCGTGGTCGACGCTCGCGCTGCTTTATCCAGTGGAGGAGAAGTGCGGTATGCTGGTCGCACTGATGCGTGACTACCGGTATCAGTCAATTTCTTTCTGTCGTTTCCTTAATTCAATCTTCATGACTCCGGATAACAACATCCATCTCATTAATAGTATCCTGTACTAACTTCGCACTCATACCACGCCGATCACTTCATCTAATACATACATATGCCGAGGTCAACAATAAAAAGTGCAACGGAATGACAGTCAGGCCTTAACAATGTGTTCCAGTGGCGGTAACAGAGCTCGGCACCTCTGCATCAGAGCTAGACAGGATCATTCATTGAAACGACCTGCAATATAATGTTATGTTATTGGACGGTCTCGATTTTGCGGGTACAGTAACAGGCAACTTTCAACATGATTCTGATAGGCCAGTCCCGACTTCCGACTTCCGACCCGACCCCCGCGGCGTTGTCATGTTTGAACTCGTCCGTCGGGGATATGCACGTATCCATCGTCGATCCAGTGCCGATATGATATGATCGTCAATACCCAACCGTCCGAGTCAATCGCAGGTGAACTTGGAACTGAGCTAGCATAAGGTGGCGAATCTTCCTCAGCATCGGCACTTCGATTACTGATCAACTAGTGCACCGTGCCACGGCGCAAATCGTCATACAGCATTCCAACTGTCCAGAGGGGTCTTCTTAGGCAAGTCAATTTCAATTTCTAAAGACCCGAAATGAGATTAACAAGACTCGGATGGTGAGTGGAGCGAAAGTCCAGCGCATCTCAATGACAAACCATATGGTTAGGCTGCATTCTAGAACTGCACGACTTCATTCCAGTCGAGTCCCGAGCTAGGCAACAGCCTGAGGATGGCTGCACACTCCAAGGACTGCCAGATTATTTATATTAATATCGGCCATGTTGTTGGCTCGGATAGCGCCCATTCCTGGAGATCAAGTTACACCGTCTAAGGCAGGCCAGGCCGCAGGTTTTGAACTTGGTTATACGTGCCTGCTTGCTCCGTGAAGTCCCTGTAATGAGAGATGAAGCCCGAACCCTGATTCCACAGTTAGGTGGACGCACAGCTACGCCATGCGCCTGAACGGCATTCCCATCTTGCTGTTCGTTGGAGCGGAGCTTGCAAACCAGTGGCACGTACTGTCCACTCTGCCTCGTGGTAGGATATAATGGTTTTCAAAAATTTGGGTCGCTGAATGAGCCCTCCATAAAGGAGATGAAAAAAGGGCAGGCGCCTAGTGGTAACGCCGAATGGCAGTTTTGTTTACGGCTGATGTGGCTTTGGGTTTGGACGCGGATCCAGTGCGGCCGTGCCTCTCTGGTTGCACCTCCATGCAGATTCAGACCTATGAGCTTTGTGACGACGACCATGGCCTCTGGGAGCGATCCACGCAGCGATACTTAATCTAAAACCTCGCAATAATTCGCTGCTCGACTCGATCTATGACACCGGTAGCGAAAGATATCAGGTCAACAAATTTACTGACATACTGGCAGGCCGTTCCATGTCCGTCCCCTCACCGCGTGTTATCGCTGGAGGTTCAATTCTCACTCGGAAATGGTTATGTTGGCTAGTACTTGGCCTGCCTTCCAATGGGCACCATAATTTGGCAGGCCTCCAATGGCCATGGCGGGCAACCAACTACCAAGATTATGCTCCGCCGACATCCGAAGCAACCCCGCTGGACTAAACGACTGCGCTATATAATCTGATTCATCTGGCCGAATCCCATCCAAAACTGTGTATATCCTCTGCGACACGGAATGATTAAGGGAAAACACAAAAGCAACGAGGATACATCTCACTCTATCGATCCTCTGACGGGAAGGTGAGCTTGAAAGCAGGATCTATGAGCATATACCTGATACCACTTGATCATTACAGCGCTAATCCTATGATATACTTTGAATCTCCCAGTCAAGGCAACACACATGATGCGTCCAATGCTGGTTCCCTTTCACCCCTCTCTGATATGCCCTCCTGCGCGTCAACGCGGCATCATTATTCCGAAGAAGTCATGAGGAATTCATTTTGATACAGGAGCTGCCGCCCGAGGTTGGCTATGTGAGATCCTGCCTCTGTCCTCGTGCTGTTTAGCTGAAAAAGCCTTACAGACTTTTCCATCTTTCGTCCCATACAACGATCCCTCACAAACGTATCTGGTCTCCAGGCGGCGACGGTTCATCGTAGTCATCTCCATGTTTGACTCTCAGGGCGTCAACATCGTCCCCGATCGCTCAGAGATTCTCGACGAAAGCGACGGACCCTCTTCTCTTCACCCCGTCATTCCTGCCCATCTTATCTCCTCCTACTCCGAGCTATCAGGAGCGCTTGGCGTCGACTCATCCTCTCTTCCAACACGTGGGCCGACTATGCTTGGTCCAGGACTGCCAAAAGGACCTGTCTATGTAAGTGCTGTCCCTGCTTTGCACATACCTTTGTTGAATGCAAAACGAACATTGTAGAGCGTCAATCAATACTCGGAATACGATGGCCGCGTGAGTCCTATCCTTATCACGTGTACCCGGTCGAAGGCTAAACCAGCATGATTGTAGATAATGACAAACATTCCGCTTTCTGCTTCTCCGGTTGCTTACGCAACCCCTCTTGAACCTGAAGTTGCTATTAGCAGCAGCCCGTGTTCGACCCTTTTGGCTCTCCTTTGGAAGATGATCTGCAGTGGAGTAATTACGATCCGGGACCGCCGATGCTGTCCAAGCCTCCTCAGCCCGCTTCTTCTAGTCTTTCGCTTTGAAGGATTTTCTGATCTGCACCAAGGGACAGTCGATGGATACCACAGCGCAATCCGTTCTATGGCGTACCTCAGCCACAACGCGCCGAACGGGCAAGCAGCAACTCCCGCGCATTCGCCCGACACAAACGTCTATGTGTGCGAATGGCGTGAAAACGATGGTCCGATTTGCGGAAAAATGTTCACCACCGAGACTCTCCCGGTTCATCTCGCCGACCACTGGCATCAGAGATATGCTTCTCACGAGCCTACAGTCTGTTGGTGGTGCCGCGCGGTGAAGACAATCAAGAGGGAGAGCATTCTCAGACATGTCCGGGAGGTGCACTTGCGTCTCAAGCGCCTGCCAACACGAGGGTTCTCCAGGGCTCTACAGGTCAGTTGGCTTTTCTTTGGGTATTTGTCATCACTTATGACCTCTAGGATCGCGCGGTCGGTGAAGACCTACTAGTAGAGCAGTCATGGGATTCTATGAGGGTAACCTAAAGCTGTTGTCAGGTGCGTGTGTGTTCTTCACCTTCTTTTGCTTGGCATGAAATATTTGTGTAACCGGACGACATCTAATCCAAGACCTTTTATGTTAGTATCTAAGTAGGATGATTCCCGGCCGATCAGCGACCCTGCTCCATCTCGCCCATTGTGCAATGGCATTTTCGGCTCTACACAAAAGCTGATCACTGGATCCTGGACTGGCTCGTTCAGAGGGTCGCAGTTTACGCGGGGAAACGTCTCGAGATATGTTGATATTCACTACGAGCGATTGCGCTTTGCCCCAAGTCGCTCTCGCGTGAAGACAGCTGGAAAACTCACGCCCACACTCAGCATCCACAAAGACTTGATCATCTCTTATGAGACTCACCTCTACTGCGTGCCCTGTGCACTGCACTGGCGGCACACAACTTTCGCTCTGCACTTGCTGTAGTCCTTACCCTTCCATCGCATCTTTGTTGCTATTCCGTTGAACCCGCGAATAACGTGTTGCCTGCTTGTCGCATCCGTGTCGATAAGAAAGTTACCTCTGTAGTGTGTAAAGATCCACCTTGACGTACTCCCCTGATACCGATCACCTGCATCCACAGAGTTATTTGATATCCTATGCGAGTCTCCGATCTCATCTCAGTCCTTCGGAATCGCGTATCAGATCATTACCATCTCAGGTAGAGTGGTGTGGAAAGGACTGAAGGAACCCAAAGGAGATCACAGATTGCGAGTCAACATCCACATGGACAGAATAACGTGCTCCAGAGCTGCAATATCAAATACCTACTTACACGATTGTTGGTGGGGGATATCAGGTACTAGCAATATTGACACAGTGATCAATCGATCACTCATAGGATCATGCTGTACGCTGACGCTAAAACAGGGCGCCCTGGTGGAAGTACAACAGTTGGGGCTCATGATTCACCAGACTTATCTAAGGTTCAGTGAGTTATTATTCGAGGCAACTGCACCATGGTCAAGGATTTTATGACGTATAAATTGTTAATCAAGCGACGTATTAGGCAGGATTATACATTTACTCACAAGTCAGCATAACTGCTCATCCCTTTGATGAGCCCCTGTCTCCATTGTTTTCTGCGGTAGTCCGGAAGAGAGTAAGTTCACAAGGAATGATTCTGCTGAGGTCTGAGTGGCCTTTGGGGGGGAGGGTACTAAACACGAGAACTTTTTAAGAACCTCACCAAGTCGCGTGAACACCCCCGGGATGATGGTTGATGCATGATCCCAGATCACGAAGGCTACTTAGAGATAGGGATTACGGCAGATGCGCACCTGTAGAGCGGCGCGAGAATATCCCAGGGATAATAGTTGAGTGGGAGCATCATCCCCCTACCAGCTGCTTTGCCAGCCAGATAATAAAATTGCGTGCTTGTCTACAGCAGTTTGACAGCAACCCTGTGAGTGTGACTTAGCAATGGAATGCTGTGGTGCACAAGAGTTTGCAAATATCGTATACATAGTCTTCCACCGTCACTTGGGCGCACTGGCACCACTGGCACTTTGGCCAAACGAAAGTAGGGCGTAAATTCCAGTCACACCAAACCAAATAACTATTTGTACAATGAAATATGATATATAGCTACATTTTACCATCAAAGAAGCAAACTGGTTGTTAGACCTATAGTCAAAATATTGATATTTCATAGTTTCTATGGTAAAATAGAATACACGAGGAAATTATTACAGCTGAAACCTATCAATATGCTGGTTGGCTTTGTGGTCCCATCATCTGATCTAGAAATCAAAGCTCCTTCATCTTTCCAGCGCAATGCCAGCGAAGCTGTTTATCGATACGGTGTGTAGTACTGATAAACGAGATGCAACCAAAAAATGGAGAGCATGCTTACTAAATATTGCTATGCGAATAATACGGCGAATACTACACTCGAGAGTTCATGTCGAAAAGAACAAAGTGCTTGTTGGAATAAAGTCGAAGGTTATGTTGCAGCCGATGCTTTGTGATTACCGTGATGTGATGTGCTTGTGGAAGGAGGGGAGCGAGCTTGCAAAGCAGGAGATAAAGTGGGTTAGGTGAGCAAAGCCCAAGCTGGGAAAGCCGGAGCCTGTGGGATCCGAATGAGGTGAAGGTGTCAGTAGCGAATACGAGGTCGGAGACGAGGAAAACGAGGGAGACGTGATGGACGAGCAAAGTGACGAGAGAAAGAGTGCAGCGGAATAAGCGGTATGTCAGTAAGATATTGCTTACCCACCCACCTACCAGACTTGGTCATGGCCCGAGTGATGGTGGACGCGATTCTTGTTCTTGTGCGAACGACTCGGAGATGGGAGATACACGGATGCAAACAGGTGCCACTGGCAGGACACTCGTGCTCCTTACAGTAATAAGGAAGGAGCCTCGTAAACCCAACACCCGCAACTCTATCTATTACATAATGGCTGTGCAGTGTAAATCCTGGCATCCTGCTACCAGTGCCAGGTGCCACCGGACTTCAATTTCAGTTTTCCCCATTGGGACACCACATTCACCATTACTCTAAGGAGCTACTTTTTGATCAGTTTCTCTCCCCACAGACTGAATGGCATATAAACCTGTCGATTGGGCTTTCAGATCCATTATGCTTGAAGCCACTCATCAGTCATGGCCAGCAAGCCCCATATCATCGTCACTTCTTCCCACCTACCATGGCCTCTTGTCGACGAAGGAAACCAACTTGAAGCCTCATATATGTCGTCTTTAAATTGTGCTCCTCCACTCCCTCAGGTACAGTTGGCTGTCTTTCTCTATTTTTCTTTCTCCTGAACTCTCCGCAGCCTGATGCTCACTCGCTGAGCACTGTGGATGGACCCTTATATCAGGATGTTTATGTCCCCTTGCACAAACGAGGCTCGTTGCCGGCGTGGCAGATGGCTTCCGTCAGGCCTACTCTGTCTTCTCAAGCCTCAGCTAGAACATCGCTCGATGTACTCTTTGGTGGTGACCAGTAAGGCGTTGCATGCTGTAGCTTTGTCCGCACTGACGCACGATCCAGTCCTCGCACATCCAATCACGAGCATGAATACACAAATTTACTGTCAGTGAAAACGCCTCCAACTAGTAGATGTGGGATTCTTCTAAGACTATCACACTTAGGACACGCCCGACGCCCACAAACACAATGCGATGGGTGCCGTCGGGTATACTCGCTGGCCCACATCCTCAGCTGGTCTGTTATTGAGCGGGGTATGTTACCGTAACTTTGCCTTTTAACCGCTCACGGCCAACTGCTTCTTCTGCCTCCGTACAATTAGGAACATACTTCCCATCAAACTATGCTACATCTGAATCTAGTTTCGTGGGTGATCCGATGGGGTCTTCCTCAGAGAGTATGATATTCTGCTGTCCGGTCAGCTCGACATCTTACCTTTGGTTTCAAGGGAACTCTACCCGTGGCGAACTTACCCATCATTAGCCGTAATGTCTTCCACACTGCCGGAAACGTTTCATTTGGTGGTGCCGTAGATGTGCCCAACTTACAGCTACTCCCTGTCGCTCCTTCAACACCTGGATCGATGTATAGCTCAGGGTCACGCAGTCTGACGATCCCCGTCAACGTCGGAAGCACTGTAAGTATCGTTCATTGTCTTCATGGATGAGCGGCTGCTGATGCCTACATAATCAGGCTGTGTCGTCTAGTCACATTATGTCGGCACCACCACCTTCAGCTGGCCAACGCGCCGCTGCCGCCACGGATGAGCCACAGCATCCCGTTGTGCTTTTCCACGTCTCACCAAAGAGAAGTCTAGGTCGCCGACGTGGTCGACGCGCTTGCGCCATCAACGTGGATGGTTCGTGGATCGACGAAGATGAGCTTGTCTATGGTGTTAATGAGGCCAGCGGTATCATCAATGTCCACCAATGCCAGTGGGCTAGATCCAAAAACCCATGCGGGCATGTGGGTTATTGGTACCAAAGGCTTCATCGCCAGCCATATCCAAAAGTGGCACACCAAAAGTCGTGAAGATAGAAAATCGACTAAGTGTCAATGGGACGGCTGCGATGCAGGGGTAATGCTGAAAGACTCGATTGGCAGACACATTGTCAACATTCATCTTGGGGAGCTGCTGTTCTGCAACGAGTGTGGCAAGGAAAGTCCACGGAAGGACGTGTATGAGCAGCACCTCGAGCGCAGCGAGGGGTGCAGAGCTGCAGGGGCAGCCGTAACGTATCTCACGGAGATCAAGATGATAGATGCCCACGAAGCCCTCAAGCGGAGGGGCGCAGTCCGTCATGCATGAGAAGTCGATGTCGATGTTTCTTTCTGTACTTGTCGAATTTGTTGTATGTACTACTACTACCACCGAGTCCAGCCGTGCATGCGTGCGTGACCGCAACTTTTTGCCATGCCACCCAGGGATTTCTGTTAAGTACATGGCAGAGGACGGTATAGTCAACCAGTGTCCAATGGATCCGTCGATGGCTTTAAGTATCGTACCTGAGCTGCTTCAAAGAAGTCGCATCTATGTTTGACTTCCTCAAAGCATCCTCCGAGTCCGACCCTCTGATCTCCAGTCGTGTTGGCACCGAGAGTTCCAATTTGATATATAACTTGATGCTCAAACTCCCAGGTATGCACTAGATTCCTTGTCAACTTCGCGCAGGGAGAAACCTTTACATTCGCTTCGCGGTTACTTGTGGCCATGCGTGACTGGACACAAAAGAGACACAGTTGTGTGAATTGAACATTCAAGTGAGGAGAATCAATGTGTACTAGTCTAGGTCGATGCCCACGATGAGTCTCCGCCGCCCCATGCGCCGTTGAGGTGGCACAGTTTATACCTCAGAACCCATCAAGAGGTTCAGGCTGTATGGCTAGGGCAAATGACGTGTGTATTACAGAGGGTCTGCTCCATATTTGTCGACGGAAGCTTTGGAGGGTTCCGATCAAGTTCCGATCGTGATCGAGCCAAGGTGGCGGTGCATAACGACTAAAAAACATCCGTGCCTTTTTATTTTTGCTTCCATTCGATTCGAGCAGATTCACTGGTAGCTGCATATAAGTTCTTCATTCTTCTGTTATGACGTCCAATAGTTTCGATTTTGCCCAAGTATGATGCATATGATGCATCGGGGGAAAACACGATGGAAGCGATTCTCTGCAGAGAATACGCGCGAGTGAGACTGAACGTCGGGAAGGGAGCTGGAAGACCTACTGGAACATTTAAGATCAAGTTCGATTAAAATCGCAAAGAATTGACACTGTTGTAGTGGGACTGAGGCTTCAAGCACAGGGCTGTTCTTCCTTCTCCTATTAACTAGTTCATGAAGGGTCGTCCATGGGATCCCGTGTAGCGCCTTACAAATCACCCCATGTCCAACTTCCAACAGCTACGGGAACAGGATAAGATCTGATAAGACTAGCCTCAGCAAGGTGTGCTTGCAGTCGGCTAAAGGTACAACGATTTCGCCGCGTCGTGTGAAGACATTTGGACAAAATACTCAGGTTGTCAGGGTGTAAAGGATACAGACCCTATCCTCATAATCCTCGTGGCCTCTGAAAGTAGCAAGCCCTCACGTGAACTGCGGATTCCTAGGACACCACATCTTTGTCTTGGTAAACCCGCCACCCACTTGCTGTAGCGATAAGCCCAATATCACGAGTCCCTGGACTAGAATCACGAAACCACAGCATGGTAGGAGGTCATATGACCTGCAAATAGCTGCTCAGCCAATGATCGAGCGCATGATGACCGTCCAGCTGACCTTCTATGTGGCGCGGGTAGCAGGTAGCTGCCATACGCCTGCCAGGAGAAGAACGATGGCCGATAGTAAGGGAAAACGCACCTTTTAACAGCTAGCGTTGGCAGGTTGGTGGCGGGCGAAGAACCCTCGCAGCAGAGATAAATCATAGGAAGTGACAGGATATACCTGCAATTGTTAGAGGTATACCTAAATTCTAGAGGGGTGCTTAAGGGGGTGACCGTGGTGACTCTGGACAAAGGAGCCACTGGGAGATCGTCCCGGTCAATAACTGTATTCCCGATGGGAACAGGCCTGCGGGCGGCGTCTAATTACTGTACAAGCACGGTCATCGACCAAGTTGCCATATCTTCTTGGCTATTTCCGAACTCACTTCGGCGTTAAACATACCACTGTTTCTTTGGAAATTACCAGCTGTGCCTAGGCTGGGCATGATATATCTCTGACTCGGACTGTCTGCTGACTGTCATGTATATTCCCTGCATTTTGCAATCACCAACATTCGCCAACCAGTCGACTTCGTTTCTCCTACAGTCTCTTGAAGAGCAAGCGGAGTCTCACGTACTATGCGAGTACTGACAGTGACAGAAATGACTGTGTGACTCCTCATACATGACAACAGCTTGAAAGACAGACCTCTCAGACTAGTATATGCGCAGCATGGTGGTAAACTCTCCTGTGCGGGTACGAGTAGACGGCATATGTCAAAGATACTACGAAAGTGCGTGTAAATGCATTCACGTCAATGTCATGGATCAAACGTGTTCGCACACACCTTTGCCAACTCGACGAAGGTGACCTCAGAGGTAACGTGCCAAAAGCTGTAGTTCTTTGCGGGGTCTGCGGATAATGGTTTTACTGGAATTGATTGTGCCCTTTCATAAATATATGCCGCACGCGCCTTCAACTCGATGATTAGCGTGTCACAGCGCAGAAACTGATAGAATGCGCGCTGTGGACCACCTGTCCAGTGGATTCAAGCTGCGTCGTCTGAAGAATCGGACTTTCGCATCATTCAGATGACTATAAGGACGTCGGAGTGTCAGAACTAAAGCACTCTCGGTAGCAACTGCCAATATACCGCACCGACATACCAGGGACTACCCACACGCCCACACTACGGCGTACAGTCTCGTCGGACATGTATGGTATACTGTATGATACAATCTCACTCGCGGATGACGTGTCGTACTAACTCAGGAAACCTTTCAGTTGTGATTCATGATATATATCGTAGACACGATCGAGGATGTAAAAGAAACATGTAGCGTCCTTGTAATCCACTGAGCGTGCTGGTAGATTTTGGGGTTAAAAGCATATGAGAATGCTAAGTGGCTCCTTGAGGGAAGAATTAAAGAATCAGTAGGACGATGCATTGATGAATAGATGTGGAAACTCAAAGCTTTGTACTGTACTATATCTTTCTGGCCTGTATTCGACCAGCGGTCCGACGAGGTTAACCTTCCGTTGATCCGGACGATCGAAATACTGAAGCGGATCAAAGATCTAAACGCCGTAATCACCTTGTGGGAGACATAATGCAAATAGTTACTCAAAAAATGTGACAGCGTGACAAGATTTTTGAAAGTATATATGATTGGTAAGCACTGCCAAGCATGTCTAAACATGGTTATTTATGTCAGCTATTAGTGGCAGTACTCTGTTCCTGCCTTGAATATGGTTCTGATCGTGCGCATATAAAGATGAATCCACACCGTCGTTTGCGGTACTGCGTCCATGCGCACTGCTCACATATGCTGCATTTTCAGCGATCCATCGTCAATGTCCACTGACATACCTTGACTCGGAGTCACCTTCATCAAGTAGTTACCACCCGATTGCTTCGTACGACGCAGTGGATCTCCGTTGTGAGCCTTGTGCCGCTTTGATGCTGCTAGTACTTACTAGTAATGACCACAGGCACAGTCACCCAAATCCCATGACCATGGTCAACATCTTCCACCGTCGAACGGACACGAGAGGTTCGTATGCTCACCTGCGGTCATAGCTCGTCATAACCTCGAAATCTAGTGGCGCAACATACAACCACCAAGGGCACGAATGCAGCCATCTCATCCAAGACCAAGTCAATCAGCCCTGCAACAGTGGATGTCATTATCACCAGCCGTAAGACACCTGAGCTTAGTGTATTTTCGTTCATCTCTCATCGTCATTGCTAGTCATGGCACTCCCATGCCAGCTGGTGGGTATACAGCCTGGCAAGTATCTAGCTGATGTCATGCGGTTTACTGCTCACGACATGTTGTGCAGGCAAGGATCTGGTGCCACCAACCCAAGCATTGACATAACCGCCTCATTCAACAATACCTCATCCGATGTCAAGTGCTCCAGCAGTTCCGGCCTATTCATACATGCCGTATCAAATAGCGCCTCCGAGCACAGCTCTCTCAACCCGACGAACTAATCATTCATCTTCACACGTGTCCTGGGCTACTCCCACATATGGAAGCTGTCACGGCGAGATACTGCCCAGTTTGGAGTATGGCCAATATTGGGATGGAGTTCCGTCCATCAGCAGCGTGGATTTTGGGTCATCGAATATGACAACTTGGCCCGCGTCTCCTCTACCCCCGGGTGCTTCTGAGCAACAGGCAAGAAGACTTGACCACAGCTTCTCCCCGCAGCCGGGCGCTCTTCCCCCAGTCGCTCGCTCGTCACACGTAGGGTTTTCCCATCACTGGAACCCCGCAAACACCGTGAATATTGTTGACCCATTGACTTCACCTTTCCCTCATCGACGTATCTTCAGTTCCCCTTCACCGTACCCAGGCCCGACGCAGAGTCCGTTGGTACCCATTGTGCCGGACGGCCGGGCGTCCTTCGGTGTCTATCATCTACCTCAAGGACGCTCTACTCGTCCATCTCGTCGTAAGCGGCCGGCTCGTGCTATCAAACACAATGGTTTCTGGATCGACGAAGAAGAGCTCCTCGAGGGCCTGACGACCCACGACGGGATGATCAGCCTACATGAATGTCGTTGGGAGGAACATCTCTCCCCGTGTCACCTCTGGATCAAGGGCGACAAGTCTTGTATCAGGAGCCACATTCAAAAGTGGCACGGCGGAAAGCCTGGAGGTGATAAGCTCGAGGCCACCTGTCTGTGGTCCGCTTGCCAAGAGATGATGCTGAAAGAATCGATCGCTAGGCACGTGGTGAATATTCACCTTGAGGAAAAGTGGAGGTGCCAGGGTTGCGGACAGGAGATCGCTCGCAAGGACGCCTATGGGCGCCACGCTGAGAACTCGAGCAATGAGGAGTGTCGAGATGCAGGAGCTCTCGTCATGTATTACACGGATGCCCACGTGATCGACGCTCGCGCTGCTCTATCAAGTGCAGAAATACGATATGCTGCGTAACCAAGTGCGTAACTACCGTCAGCATTAGTATTGATCAATTTCCGTGTGTTTCGGTGGATCGTTTCAGCACTATTGCATACCTCCGATCCTACACTGTACTAACTTACCACCGACACCACGCCGAACATAAACACTTATGTAGATTAACAATGCATTTGAGATGCCAGAATAAATTTATATGACTTAGATAATAACGATCAACGTGAAGTCGAAATATCTTCGAATGATCAGTTATAAGGCCTTTGGCGACTCAGATATTGCTAATAGTTCCGCCTGCTAGAAGCAGACTGTTATATGTTAGTTCAATGCATGCAACTGCTTACAACTATGCAACTTCTGCCACGTATGTCAAACATTCGACATTGATACAAATCAACCAATCATTATAATTAGTATGCATGTAATCGCTTGCCAGATGGATTCATTCATGGGATATCGCTGCCAGCCGCTGCCGCCTTCCCAAGTTTTTACCAAGCACTGCGGTAATCAAATTGGTCGGATCGACGATGGATACGCGGAAGTAAATTTGCCAAGCGCGGCGCGTCCCGACCTGCAACTATGGCGTAACAGGTGCACATTTATTCCCACCGCGTTCCACATTGCGCATGCCGCATTTTCTCTTTCATGTACCGTGTTTTCTCTTGCGCGTACCGCGTTTTCCATTGCGCGCACCGCATTTTATACCACAAACCTTGCATGCACACAATACTATATGTCAAAAAATGCGAAATTTGAGTATAATCCTATGTAGGCTAGCTGAACCAATGAGTTTTTAATGTTTTCCAAAGTCTCCTAAGTTTTTGACCCCTTTCCCACGCTTTTCATATGTTTGTTTCATCTCCCCTGCTCTCAAATCTCACTCCCTTGCCTCTAGATTTTATTAGGAGGTACCTAGTGATATTAGCTAGAGTCTTGTCTACTTACAATTCAGGAAATCCACCATGGTGATTTATGAGACCCCTATTAGTGAAAAATGCGAATTATATCAATACCTAGCCATCCTGGGGGTAGGACACTGTGTTCAGTATCTCAGAATTTCATTTATATGCATCCCATAAGCCTGTATCACTCTCCTGGCATCCAGGCCACTGCTTCAAGCCCCTGAGATGAAAAGGGATCAAGAGGAGATGTGTGTGTATCTAGACAAGGAGCCAAATTCATGCTATGGGCTTCTGATATGTTATACCTACATATAAACCCTTGTTGTGGATGTAATATAATGGTAGATATGTCCAGAATATCAAAATATCGGATCACTTTTGTGTTTTCCACTCTAAAATGCTTGTACACTTGTATAGCACCTCAGGCATTCATTGTAGCAGTCATATAGGCTTTATTGTATGTATATAACATGTATCTGTACATAAAATATGTCTACAATAAAGGGAGGGGCCCTGGTGAAGCAGGGAATGCAGGGGAGGACAGAGGGAAGTTGATATCATGACATATCCAAAAGGGGACATATGTTGGGAGTAGTGGTTGCATTTGGACGCACTTCTGGCCGCTTTGGGGGACTTACATAATCACCCTGAAGCGTACAAACTGTTGCAATAAATCATTGATGAGTAGTATTCGAGTGGCACTCTCACTGGGCAGTAATACTTTGTCTGATTCATGTAATTAGTATTTTGTGCATATAAGGTTTGTGGTATAAAGTGCGGTGCGCGCAATGGAAAACGCGGTACGCGCAAGAGAAAATGCGGTACAGTAGACTTTCTCATAACGTATACTGACGGGAGCTGCCCCATCCTAATACGTTTTGAGAGATATACAATAGCAAAAGGTTCCCACGATGATAGGGTAAAGCTAATTAGGAAAGGTTTAGCACACAGCGTGCACAGTGCGCACTCAGTACATAACTACCGTGACTAGCCAATGTACATATGTCGTCTGTTTTGCATTTTTCACCTGGTCATGATGAAGCTCAGCCCGAAATGCACGAAGATGATGAATCCACACCTACTCGCAACACATATCTGGCCTCTTCAGCTCGTGTTCGGAAGAAATTGACCACATCTGTCTGTGTTTCATCTGGGTGTTCTTCGATGTAAGCAAAGACTGTTAGCCAGTCATAGACCCTTCTGAGTCGACTGGCACTGCTTCCTTCAGCTTCTGTTTGTATGGAGGCGGCTTTGGACGTGGCTGGCGCTTTGGAATGATTGGCATGAAGTGAGAGGAATAGCAAATTTTACATTCCACATAGCCATCGCCGACCAATGATTTGTGGTCGTCCAGGGTTGCTCCATTCTCCGGTATGGATCTGACTAGGCCTCTGCCCCCCAAAACTGTGATCTCGTTGTGTATATTCCTCCTGTCCAACCTATACGTTACGAAATTGACTGTATATTGTATATTCTCCTGCATCCCATCATGGGAGCTGCCCGAAGTCCATACATTATGAAATTTATACACTACTACCATATACGTTACGAAAAAGTCTACTGTACATGCAAGAGAAATGCGGCATGCGCAACGCAGAACGCGGTGGGAATAAATGTGCACCTGTTACGCCATATGCAACAAGTGTTTGAAACTCAACAACCGTCTTCACTGGCATTTCAAAGTACGTGCGCATTTCATAATGTAGCGATCCAGTTGTCAGGCTGTCAATCATGGAGGGCATGCTGTCGATGAAGCAAGTAAAACAATATATTGCCCAAAGGCACCGAATGAGACTAGTACAGGGTGCCAGTGAGTGGACTCAGTGGAGTGTACTTGAACGACTAACCACGTCCGGTGATTGGACTGCGTAGAACTCCACGACATCTTGTCATCTTCCGTGTCGAGTCCCGAGTTAC
>MU123912.1:0-52799 GCA_014904935.1 Melanogaster broomeanus | reverse complement strand
TAGTACACGACTTTGGACCCACTTCCCATCCACCAGGCGTGCATCTCTCCCATAAATCTCCACAAAGGTGAGGCCAGGGATATCATTGAGTAGCTCCTGAACTGTGTCCTGAAGCTCATCTTCCGACATTGATATGTATATCGGCACGCCTTTGACTGTGAGTGATTGTAATCCTCTGTGAACGCGAACGCCGTCGCAGACTAAGCGAACAAACTACGCAACCCGTAAGGGTTAGAATCATGCTCACGATCAGACTGACAAGCTCACCTTCATAAGCGGCTCTCCAGTCCATACCCTAAGGGTCAATTTGAGCGAACGAAGGAGAGGCATGTTCCTCCATGCAGGGTCTTCGAACAGGGTCCGCCAGCGACTGAGGTCGGAGAGGGGTTCGATAGCTATCCTCAGGACCTCGAGGGACTGAGATGTCGGATGCAGACTCCGCCTTACTGACAGAACATCGTCCTGTCGGTCTTTAGTGGAGATGGAGAGCTCTGTGAGGGTAGTATCAGAGAGCCATTCAACTTTACGACCGAAATCGAAATCCATTTTGAGAGTGCGCAAATGGCGAGCGTTTATGGCTGCCGCAGGATGGTGATCTTCCATAGCAATCCAACACTTCAAGCCAAGGCACCTTGACCTTGAACCTCTTGTCAGGTTTCAAGTCCGCAGGACCATGGTAGAACTCGCCAAGTATAAAAACCCAGCTCTCGAGCGACTCCAGGTTTGCGATCACATCCCAGAGCGGGTTGTTCACAAAGGACCGGAAGAAGAACTTGAGCTCGCGGATATTCCTCATATGTGCCAGCCCGGAAACGTATATCCGAGAGGACATTTGGGCCCCCCCATAGTCATTTCTGCCCGGCTGCCAACCCTCAAAATGGCAAACTTTGACGCATTGAGCAAGGAACAGTGCCAAGGGCTCCTTGGCAGCGATTTGTCTGCACAGAATGACTCCCTTTGATGTAGCGTTCTTGCGAAGGAGGAGCGGTTGATGGTCATCGAATGTGGGGTCGTAGAACGTTATGTAGTCAAAAATTGGGGGAAGGGAGAGATTCCTGAAGAATTTGCACACGCGAGAAAGCTGGAAGAGGGTTAATTCGTTTCGAAGATGCAAGGGTCCTGAGGTTGGGGCGATGTGTTTGAAGATGGCCAGGTAAATCTCATGTGGTATGATGCGTAGGTCTCTATCTCCTGCACGGCGTTCGGGGGCTGGATAAGATGGTGAGAGAATCTGTCGAGGAAGAGTGTTGGCAAAATAAGTGACTTACTGGACCATTTGAGGAGTGACATTCCCGACCTCAATACAATCACCTATGAGATCTGGGATATCGCAATCCGCCTGCCTATGCAGTAGAGGGATTTCAGGCCCGGTTTGGTGGAATGGTGACTCGAGGGTTCTGCTGAGGTGGCGTGAGGCAACGAGCGGAGTAGAGAATGGTGTAATCTATGGGTGTCCGAAAAGCTTCCGTGTTCGTCGTTGCCCACATTGACCGAGTGGGTAGGTTGAGAGCACTTCGTGATTTACCCAATGCTGACGATTAGCGCGGTATGTAGCTCGTATTTGGCGTCGTCTAATGTCATGTACAACGTTGAGCTGTACTTGGACCAGACTGATCCAAGGATGCCGCCTAGTCGGGCCAAAAGATGAGCCCCTCACACACTACTACACCTAGCGTGAGTCTCCCGTCTATTTGGCGCAGCACATCTGACCTATGACGTCCTAGGGCCGTCAAGAATTGCTGGACCCAGTAGCAGCGGTATACTGGCTGTTTTACCTGAGGATATCAGCTCTTTGGTAGGACGCTACCCGCGTGGCAGGGAGCCAGTTTCAGGCGCTGATTGGCATTGGTTTCTCAGGTCATTCGACCAGGTAGTGTCAGAGCGGTTCGTGTGAGTCACCGATCTAAACTTCTTCCGTAGGTGTCATTTATGCATGTGAGCCGGAAGCGTTGCTTGGAGGTGAGACGTGTCATTGATACCGCACCATCTTTTCGCTAACAAGGCTAAATAAATTCGAGATCGAGCAAGAGTTCAGTGCAGGACAATACAAGTTCGAGGTACGCATCCCTTGCACCCACCAGTCGGTATCACTCTGACGGTTCTCTAGATCGAGTCAACCGTGTTTTGATGGCAACTTATACGAGTTTCATGGATGTCATTGTGGGCCGACTCGTTGAGCCCAGGGACAAGCAACCACAAGGTGTCGCTCGTGAGGGAGCAAGCTAAGTCAACACCATCGACTGGAGCGTTAATTGATTCGCGGGGCAGGGAAAACGATTTCCTTCGTGAATAGTTGGCCCATAAGGAACTTGAAACTACCCTGTCTGACGGTGATGCAGGAAAGTTGTTCTGACTTGGCAACGAGGAAGTATGTGCTAATTGAATGATAGCCCCAATAGAACATGACGAAGCTTCTGGCAGTGTTTGTATCCGGTCGTCGATGTCTGCTTCTATGTGGCAAGTCAAGTGTCAGGTTGGAAAGCCATCGAGTCGGCAGGCGAAGTTATGGTCATTCTCAGAGCGATGAAAACAGAGATAAATGTTCCTGCGGGGAAAGAGAACATCGGTGGGAAGTAAAGGGGCTCGGAAAGGGGATAAGAGAGGGTGCAAGTGTGCAAGATGTGCAAGGCAGAGAATGCGCTGGTGTGGTTGTCATGAGGCGCCAGAAGTCTGTACTATTAGTTGTAGGAATAATGAGCAAAAGAAAGTTGCGATCCAAGATCACTTCGCTACATAGCAATGCCTTAGGCGTCCATCCATTTCCCATCTACCAGGCGTACAGATGCCCAATAAATCTGCACAAAGTTGAGGCCAGGCATGCAACTGAGTTCTTCATCGACTATCTGCCGAATCCCGGCTCGCGATATTACTGGAGGTGATGGGTTCCTTGGTGAATCTTGAAGCGAGAACGACTGTAGACCTCTCTGAACGCGGACGCCATCGCAGATCGATCGAAGGACCTGCACGATTCGTCAGGGTCTGATTCGTGCTTACACTGATGAACTTACAGCCATAGGTAATTATGCCATGCCGCCAGACTTCTAGTGTGAGCGAGTGAAGGTAAGGCATGTTCCTCCACGCAGGGTCTTCAAACAGGATCTGACTGAGGTCAGAGAAAGGGTAAATAGGCAGCTCCAGAACCTGGAGGGCAATGAGGCGTGTGACGCAGAGTGTTACGTAGGGATAAAATATCCCGCATGACTGGTTCAAAGAAAGTGTAGATTCGGAGCTCTGTGACGGCAGTCTCCGAGAGCCAATCAATTTGCCTGTGGTTGCAGTTGACAAATATCATATCCATTGTGAGTGTGTGCAATGCGGGGCGTCAACGGTCGCAGATAGGGGCAAGCTCCCTCCGCACCAGAACACTTCAAGACAAGGCACTTTGAGCTTCTTGTCAGGATCTAAATCCACAGGACTCTCCGAAAAATCGCAATGTTTAAAACACAGCTCCTGGAGCGATTCCAGGGTCGCGGCTACATCCCAGAAGGTTATGTCCACAGTCAAATGCGAGATCCTGAGCTTGCAGATATTCGTCATATGTGACAGCCCGGTGAACTGTATCTGTGAGAGCGTTTGGAGCTGCGGAGAGCATTCGAGGTCAAGAGGCCGCTGTGTGATATAGCAGACCTTTACGCATCGAGCAAGTGCCAGTGCCAGGGGCTGTTTGGCTGCGATGTGTTGGCATAGTGTCTTTCCACGGGACGCAGAACCATTGCGAATGGCGAGCGAACCAACATGACCGAACCCGGAGACCTCTACGTATTCAAAGATGCGGGGGAAGGGAGAGATTGCCAAAGAATCTGCACACGAGGCAAAAATTGGTTAACGTTTTGAGTTGTTCCAGAGATAATCCCGCTGATGTTGGGGCGATGTGCTCGAATATGGTCAGGTATATCTCATTCGGTATGATGCGTAAGTGTCTATTTCCTGAACGGCGTTCGGGAGCTTGAGAAGTGGGTGAGGAAGTTTATCGAGACAACTATCAGCGGCTAGTAACTTGACTTACTAGACCACTTGAAAAGTGACATGTCTGCCTCAATTTGATCACCCAGGATACTGTATCTTGGAAAGCGCAGTTCGTCTGTTGGTGCACGGCGTCCAATTACTCGAGATTACTGCAAGTTTGAGGAGTTACCTTGCTTGCAAGGTTTCTCCGGGGTCATAATTCGTACGTTTCGACTGATATCGTACATAGTCAACAATAAATTACGTAACAGTTGTGCGTACTCATCACGTTACACTTGAACCACGTCGTCCCACTCATCTTAAGATCTTGTCGATGGGTGCCCACTAGCACTCTTGTGGGCCCCTCGCATTGGACTGTTGTTCTCACGTCGTCCCAGTCATCTGTCACATGTCACTGTCGACTCTCGTCGGCCCCTCGCATCGGACTGTTGTCGATGGGTGCCCACTCTTGTGGGCCCCTCGCACTGGACTGTTGTCATCACCTCGTCCCAGTCGTCTGTCACTGTCGATGGGTGCCAACTCTTGTGGGCCCCTCGTACACTACTTTCGTCCTTCTCTCGCGTCGTCAGCGTCGATGGCTGCCCCTTACGTCGTCTCCATCGTCTGTCACTGTCGATGGGTGCCATCTCTTGTTGACCGCTCGCAAGGGACTTTTGTCCTATTCCTCTCCGCTTCTCATCCTCCATGGGTTCTCTTTCTTGTCAGTCCAACGTGACTTAACGTATCACATTCAAACGTTTCTCATTCTCCCTCGATAATACACTTAAACACCTGATTGTTTCATACTATTTTTCAAAACTTCTCATTGTTTCCCACCACCCTTGCATGCAAACCCGAGACGTTCTTCCGAATCTGGAGTAGCGATCCGCTGCTGTAACATCCGAGCGTTTTCCACCCAGATAAAGAAATCATCCCGGAAAAACGCCAGTCACCGGAGAGACACCGACACAGCTACCTTTGGCATCATGAAGGTGAGGGGCTATGTTCGTTGGCACCCGCCAACCTGCATCACTTGTTAGCCAGAAGCCGTTGTCGTTGACTCGAACAACAGCAGACAGTGTCGCCAAATCGGCGACTATGTCCTCGCTCAATGGTTTTTGCTCCTCCGAGTCGCTGCTAGGTGTCGGAGGTGCTTCCTTTACAAACAAACTTTCTTTTCGTCCATTTGCTTTCCACTCTACATGTTGAAGGATCTTGCGATCTCCAAGATATAGACCGGAGTCAATGAGTTCCTCACGAATACGAGCACTACGTTCATCTGCAGATGTGACGTTGACGTCTGACATGATGGATAAGAAGTGAAAGACAGAAACAGGGGCACATTTTTGTCCCCCGCCAAACTATCAAGCAAGGTTTCTGCTGCCACCTGGTGGCAATTCCCGAGTCACAAACATTGCAGCGCTATTCTCGGTGGGTAAATAATACATCCGAGTCGTCTCTTCACCGTGGGTTGCAAATTTGTCCTCCGAGGTGCGATGGCGCAGCGCGTCGATGAGGTCGGACCATGCTTGCTATGAGCGCCAACGGTCGCCGTCTCGAAAACGAACTCTGCAATATGCGCTTGGTAGGTCCTACCAACCCGTCAACATTTTTCTATCCCGTCAATAATTCTCGGCCTAGGTTTAGATGGAGCTCGATTTCACGATGGGCGGTTGGTGTCGCGCTTCGCCTTATAATAACATGCATATCCTCTTTAGCGATGGAGATCTTCAGAAGAAGAATCCGATCCTCCCTGGCGGCCTGCACAGGCGGAGATCGACGAGGAAAAAATCTGTATGGAATACACTGAATGATGCTAGGTTTCTGGGATGCAGTCAAGGCAACTTGGATGTGCGACGACGACGACGACTCGTGACTACTTCGGATGTCGATCCAGTCTGGAACATGCCAACAACGTTCCTGTATTTGCCCGTCGTCGCAAGAAAGGGGGCTGCAACACCACCATCTCGCAATCGTCTTGGGGTGGCGGTCGGTGTACACCGACTCACCTTTGGATCTTTTAGCCCTTTGCAAATCAATGGTTTTCGTTTCGTCGTAAACACAGCTTCCAATAAACTCCCATTTTTTTCTTGTATATGGTGTAAGTATTCTACAGCGGAGTCCTACAATTTTCGTGGGGATGTAAGTTGTCGGAAATGTGGTGTTTTGGGGGGTTCGCATTGCACAAGGCATTTGCAACAAGGCAGGCTCGATAGTAGCAGTAATGTCGCGATTTGCTGCCACAGGTCAGCCGGTCACTGGTCACCTAGGTGTAACTTCGGATCCACTTCCCATCCATCAGGGGTGCATCCCTCACATCAATCTCCACAAAGGTGAGACCAGGGAGATAATCGAGTAGCTCCTGAACCGTGTCCTGAAAGTTATCCTTCGACATTGATGACTCTGGTGCATATGTCGACAAGCGTTTGATTGTGAGGGATTGCAATCCTTTGTGAACGCGAACGACGTTGCAGATCAAGCGAACGAACTATGGATTTCGTAAGGATCAGAAACCATGCCCTTCATCAGACTGACAAACTCACCTCAATAAACGAACAACCAGGCCACGCCGCAACGTACAATATGAATGAGCGAAGGAGGGGCAGATTTCTCCATGCAGGATCTTCGAATAGAACCGGCCAGCAATCGAGGTCAGAGGAAAGTACAAGATCCAGCGTCAGAACCTGGAGGGACTGAGATGTCACATGCAGAATGTGTTTTATTTGTAGAACATCATCCATAGGGTGGTAAGAGCTGATAGAGAGCTCTGTGAGTTCTGTGAGGGTAGTGCCAGAGAGCCAGTCAACTTCATGACCGAAGTTGAAGTCTATGTCGAGAGTACGCAAATGGCAAGCATCAATGGCTGCTACGAGATGGCGAACCCCAAAGCAGCGTGACGCTTTGAGCCACAGCACTTTGACCTTGAACATCTTGTCAGGTTCCAAGTCCGCAGGACCACCCTCGAAATAGCAATCATCAAAACGCAGCTTCTCGAGCAACTCCAGGGTCGCGATCACATCCCAGAGCTCGTTGTTCACAAAGTTGCAGGAGGTGAACTGGAGCTCGCGGATGTTCCTCATATGTGCCATCCCAGAAACATATACCCATGAGTAGTTCCCAAAATCAGTGTCACCCGAATCGCAGCGCTCGAAGTGGCCAACTTTTACGCATAGAGCAAGGGACAGTGCCAGGGGTTCCAGGGCAGCGATTCGTTCGCATAGATTGAATCCCCTTGATGAAGCCCTCTTGCGCTGAAGACCGTCGAGTTTGTGGTCGTAGAATTCTATGCAAGCAAAGAGGCGGGGAAGGAAGAGATCCCTGAAGAATCTGCACACGAGGGAAAGCTTGAAGAGTGTTGATTCGTCTTCCAGATTCAAAGGCCCTGAGGCTGGGACGAGATATTTGAAGATGGCCAGGTATATCTCATTTGGTATGATCCGGAGGTCCCTATCTCCTGCACGGCGTTCGGGAGCTGGACAACATGGTGAGGAAATCTGTCGAGGAAGAGTGTTGGCGGAGTAAGTGACTTACTGGACCATTTGAGGAGTGACATTTCCGACCTTAATGCCACCTGGAATATCGCAATCCGCCTGCAGTACAGAGATTTCAAGCTGAGTTTGGTGGAATGGTGATTCGAATCAGAGGTGGCGTGAGGCAACGAGCGGAGTAGAATGCAGTGTAGTGAGTAAGCGAAGTACTACTATCCAACGGCCTGCAAAGCTTCCGTGATGAGTCGACCCCAAAGGGTACCAACGACATTCCTGTCTTTGCCGTGCTCAGCAAACACAAAATCAATCACGCCTCGACGCCAAAGCGCCGGGACCCGTGGTCGCAATCCGGCTCGGGCTTCTATCGCGACACTTCGAGCCGCCGCAGCCAGGTCCCAAGACGGCCCCCGAGACGGATCACGAGAAGAACCGCGACCGCAGGTAACAATAACGTACCCCGTGCAAGAAACGTCGCACCTGCTGAGAGACTCCGCATCCGTCGTCAACCGTGACGAATGCTGGAAAAGAAACGCCCACGATGGGCTATACTATATGGCGTATGGCCCTATCCATTTATCGATATCTGCCAGCACCCGCGGCTCCGAGTCGAGTCCCGACCATGTGTAGATGTCCGCAAGGTGGTATGGTACGCACACAGCCGTGCAAGAAGCAGAAACGGCAGTCTGCGTATATGTTCCTTGTCCACCACTCATCACAATCACCGATCGACATCATGCAGTGCAAGGTGAGTTACACGAACGCCTCGTGCGCACGTGCTGATCTGCCCTCCAAAGCTTCACCACGAAATGAACATAGAACGACGTCCTGGCGCCCAACACCTTGGCAGCAACCAAGCAAGTTTAACAAACAACGCTGCAGTTTGGCAGTCATCACAGCACCCCCAATCACGCACGCGCAAAACTCCATCTCGACGGCCCCACGCAGCCGGAACCGCATCCCAAACCCATCAATCGCCATGCCAAAGCATCCAAGCAGTCGATTCCAACACGAGTTCATTGAACCTATTTTCGTGGACCTCCCAGGCGCCTCCTAGGTCTGTAGTGGCTGTACGCAAGCGAGAACGAGAAGAAAAAAAGACATAAACGTGCAGTCGTGAAGGGGATATATATGTACTGTACCTTTCTACTGTAAGGATACGTGGGTATGTATGATAATCAATATCAGAATTTCATTGTCAGATGTCGGGAATAGGATCGGGGCATGCAGGGCAGGAACGATGTGAAAAACCGAAATCCAAAAACCGTAAACCAAACAAAAATATCAACGGAACGGAACAAGAGGATTCTCAGGTCGGTTGTAAGGAATCGGATAGGTATTCAGACCGAATCTGCGCGCGACAGTGTGATATATGAAATTAGATCTCGAGTCTTGAGATGGGTCCGGAACACGGATGGGGTGGAATATGTGCATGCCTAACTGTGCAGGGCGAGTCGTCCGTGAACAACAAAGATACGAACAAACAACGGAAGGGGGAAGGAGGAAGGAACTGAACTAAACCGCCGAGAATTAAAAACACACTCGCGGACGCATGGACGCATGGACCCGGGCCTTCTACATCAACAATCTCAGCACTGCCCCGACGAATGCGGCCGACACCATCAGCCCGCAGAGCCCCTCGACGTCCATCCGCCGCGCACTGTTCGACTCCGCTCGACCCGCTCGACCCGCCGGCCGCCGGGTCGCTACCAGAGGTGGCGGCGGGGCTGGTCGCCTCCGGTGCGGCCGTCGGGAATGTGACGCTAGGCCCGAGCGTGGTCGTGCCGCTGATGTCTAATGATCGTCCACGCCATCATCGGCATCGGCATCGGCATCGCATCGTCAGTGAGTGGTGAAGGCGCGAGCAAGAGTGAGAGTAGGAGAGCACGTACATTGCTCGAAGTTGGGCAGCGCGTAGTTCGTCTCGACGTATGGCTGCGACTGGTTCGTCGCGAACACCCATAGGCACGAGGTACTTGAACGCAGCCTTGAGCTGGGTGTAGAACTTCACCGCCTCCGACATCGTGAAGTTGTTCAGCTCGTGCGTGAGCATGATGACTCCTCCCTGTATGCGTCAGGAGTTAAGTGGGAATGTACGAATCAGATAAAATGCGAGTGAGAAGTAAGACGTAATGGGGATGCGGGGACGCAAGTGGGAACGGAAAAACGACATACGGTGCTGAAGCTCCCGTTCTGTGCCATCGCAATTAGGTTCTGGTAGTTCGTGTCGACATCTGGCGTCAGTAATGTTCCCAGTCCCCGCACGCCAATCGTTGGAGTCGTATTTCCAGATGATCGTGCGCAGGTCCGAGGGCGTTCGCGATGGCGCGGACGCGGTCGTCGACATCGCCGAAGGGGGGCTACAGCGCGAGCTGAGTCGACCGTAACGATAGATAAATAATAGGACGGATACAGACCCTCCAGCATGTCGGGGTGACGCCTGTCACCAACTTGATTATTCCCATCTGCGGAAATGTAAGCGATTATATCATGGGACCGTGTGGAGGTTAGCGTACGGCTGAAAGTTATTTTAAGTGATACGACCCATAAAACAACGATGGAACCTTACTATAGTATAATTCCGCAAAGACTTCCTCATTGGTTAGCGCAGTCACTGGGAAAAAGAAATTAGTTAGTAATCGACAGGACGGTCACGTCAACGAACTGTAACGGTGAGACCAGGTATCTGAAGGCAGTTGTCAATTTGCGGATGCAGGGTAGTTGTGCGATCATTACTCACGGGCGCAAATCTCGTGGCCATCAGCAAGGCCACGCTGAGCTTCGAGAGGCCAATCCATGACGTTGCTGCCAATATAGAACATACCTAGAATGCATTATATACCGGTATATCAGCTTCGGTTGTCAAAAAAACTCACTCGCTTTCTGGTTGTTCTGTTGCAAATAGTCGTAGAAAGCGTTGTGGGAACAATTTGGGCCATCATCGAAACCGTATCCCATAGTATTTGGCTGTCATATTGAGAGTTTAGGCTCGTGTGCGCTCGTAGTGCAACCGGTACGAACTTACCTCTGGGACAGCAGCTAGATCTGGTGGAAGACCGGCGAGCTTGGGGGTAGTACATTGTGCCCATGTCCACCAACAATCGGGGTCTGTCGACAGAATAGCTTACGCCAGTCCAGTTGCCCTCCAACGACTCGGGCTGAGTTCCCTTCGGAGCGATATTGGGAATCTGGCTCTGGATGCTCTGATATTTTGCTGTGGCGGTCGCGTCGTTGGTGACAATGGTGGCTGGTGTCCAGAGCGCGGGAAACTGTGCAAGAGCGTCGCTCACAGGAGCATAGTAGTACTTTGTACATTCCGTGGCTGCATCTGGATAAGATGATTAGAAGGTCAGCCAAGCCGATGATGATGGATAACGGAAGCAATATTGAGATAAGTCCTTATGGAGTAAGTAACGACATGCGCGTGCCTCGTGTCAGCCCAGATAAGGAGAAACTATATAGTAGAGAAAGTCAACGTGCTGTCGCGTGGCACAGTGCGCCCAGATCGCTGACGCGGCGGGACGTTTGGACATGGCGTCCATGACTTGTTTTTCGGCGGTCGCGTTTCCTGGATATGTGACAAAAGGGGAAAAAAAAATGCGATAAAAGTACGGGGATGAAGCGAGCAGACCGCAGGGATTGAGAATGATGATGACGGACGATACTACAGTCTCACGACATGCATGTGGAGTAAGGTAGGCCGTCATGATAACACGATGCTTCTATGGAGAGGCGGCTTCGATGGGCAGCAGTGATGCTCGTTCTGGGGGTCTCGTACCGCCGAGGAATGGAAAACAGTTGTAGACTTACCAGTAATCTGAGCTTCTCCCTGCTCTGTTGAACGATCCTGCGCAGCAGCAGAGGGTAGATGGGAAGCGGCAAGGAGGGCGCAGGTGAGTGCTGATGGGGAGGTAAAGAGCGACGAGAAACGCATTGATTATAGAGGCCTGTGTAGTTGGTGAGGTAGAAATGTAGGTAGGATGATGGAGGAGAAAAACAAGAGTAGTTCACTGCGGCGGCTGACCAAAGGGAGAAACCTAAATTTAGGCAAGGGGGAGACGGGCGACGACGATTATTTTGCAGGTTAGGCTGGTTAGCGAGGTTGGGAAAAGGAACAACAGCTCGCCTTCTAGCCAGTATATAAGCTAGTTATTATGACAAGGCCTGCCCGTTCCTCAAATAACCCCTCTCTATATATAACCCTTTGCCGCCATGCCGTGTTCTATTTTTATAGCTTACTCCATAAATAACAATTCCACAACTTGTTTCGATGGGCGTAAGCATCAACACACAAAACCTCCGTGTGGCATTTTGTCAACCTATGTACAGTACCACTGACCATACTCACTCCACGGAAGCTCGTCTTTGGGCAATGACCATGCGTACTAACTCATCGTATCAACTGAACCAAGTCTTCTATCCACGACGCTGGTACACTCCCGCGGACTCGTCTATCGTCACCAGAAGGAGCAGGCTGGAGCAAGCACGATGTCGTCACCACTGCCGTGCAGATTTATTCCTATCAATAGCTCTTCACTAACGCGAGAAAGGGTTGTGAATTCGAATTCCAACCTGCAGGCCACCTGGCTCACTACATTGAAACGCGTAGGTGCCCATGATGCATGATGTCCTCGTGCAATCAACCGTGACTTGACTTTGCCACACTCCACCGCTCTTGGCGGGGGAAGCCAAGTTCTGAATGTAAACGCTTACTAAACCTATCTCTATTTTAGTTCTTTACGCTCTTCCTCGACACGGTTCAACTGGAAGTTGATGCTCCATTAGCTGAAGACAGCGCTCACTTCGCTGGCATCTCTGTTGATCGTACTTAGTACGGGCGTTGTGACTATGGTTCCGTGCATCAAATAATGCCTATTATCCTTGTCTCACAGCTCCTGTTTAATTTGCGACGCTACAGGGACGTATGCCCCCTGCGAACCGAGCTTCTCTAGGGTTTCCCTCTCTCTTCGTCTTGTTACGTTGTTCGAGCGAACAACAGACCATCCATATTCTGCCGGCCTTCACTCGTGTTGCCGGCACTGTTATCACACGTCTGTCAAGCTTAAGATTGGCCCTCCAATCGTTAAATATAAGACCAACTTCCCAGCTTCTGACACCGCCCCGCCAGACTTGGGGGGACCGTAACCCCTGAGTTCGTCCATAAATTCTCTCCATCCACTCACTACTCACCAAGCAGAGAATCTACAACGCTGTCATCAACCATCAATCAGATCTCCGAGCACTCCGAACGACCGTTCCTGACCCTTGATTTCCTTCAGCGCGCCGCCTCATATTTCGTGCGGGACAGTCACGATGGATGATTTCACGCGATCTTCTCGCAGGTCACTTGCCGTCGCTTGTTTATCTTCAGCTTCGAAGTCTGTAGCGAACAAGAACTAGTGTCTGCTATACAACACCTTTATAGAATTTTCTCGCAAAATTCTCCCTGTATATATTTCAATGAAAGGCTGTCTGCTACATGATTTTTGGAGAGAATAATGATGTTGATGGAGCTGAGCATTAATATAACTGCATCTCGCTCAGCGGCGCCACATTGAGAAGCCGGAACGGACTCCGGAGCTGTGCCATCATGATCTGTCACTGCCACATATCTGGTGCTCAGCTTCTCGAATAGGACCGGAGTCCCTCATAATCCTGACAAGGGACGACGGGTGTCAGTTAAACTTTGGTGAATTTCTAACAGACCTGTAAAAAAAAAAAAAGGCATCGTACCTGTTGCATATACGTCAGGTTTTCTCGCATATGTAGGTTCCTCCTATCGCGGCAACTTGAAGGGTCTTACTAGTGACAATGGTACCTGTCGATAGATTCAAGATGCGAAGCTCGCCACCATCTGGTATTACATACGCGACAAAACGACATCATAGTAAAAGAGTTGAAGAACGACCATATCAGCACGCGATTATAGAAAGAAGGGTAAGGTAAGGTGGATGGGCTCTGGGACCCAGTAGCATGGTCTCTAAACTTTCTGCTCGTCAGCATCCTTTTCCCACACCTTCAGCGTGACATCCGCCTCTTCACATAGGACGTCAAAGGCCCGTTTGATGTGCGCATCAGTTGTCCGCTCTGCCCCAACCGCCATGCGCATGCAAATTGTCCCAATCAGGTCAGTCCGGGTGAGTGCAATGTCGGGCCTTGCGGAAAGACGTGCGTAAAAGGCCCGATTGAGCTTGTTCAACTGCGCCAGCGAGAGCTCCTCGGAGGTGGGAGGTTCAAGGCGGAAAACGCTCAACGTCAGGCTCGGAGCCGTCACCAACTTGAACTGAGCGGATTCGCGAATGAGAGAGACAAACGTGTCGCTGCGCTTGACGGTCTTTGGACAAACGCGATGCCATGTCAAATCAGCAAATCGAGTGTGGACAGGATCATCCTCACCTCGCGGATGTGTCGCCGGAAGCCTTCCACGCCGTATGACCGCAGGACAAACCACAGCTTTGGCGAGCGGAACCTTCTCCCGAGGCCCAACTGCCAGTTGCGATAATCGATAACAGTGCCTTTATGGTAGACCCCGAACGTGAGTAGATTTCTCCAGGATATGAGGATCAACAACATACCTTCATCACCATGCTTCGATCTCAGGAACTCGGGCGTGACATCCAAGGCATCCGTCAACCTCTTCCGGTCTCTCACCCACATAGCGGAGCAGTCGATACTGACAAGACCCCACTACCAACTGAAGATTAGCTCTCTCAAAAGAGCGTACATGTAAAAGAACGCCTGCCTTGTGGAAATTCGTGCAAAATGAGTCAGCGTATTTATTGATGTCGTCGAGATAACAGAGATCTCTATATTCAGGGCACGCCAGTGCCACTCCTGCCCATGCGGCGTCAATATGTAGCCACATTGACGGCTGCTTGGCGGCTTTTCCTAGAGTGAGTGCTGTCCGACTTTCACAAAGAGAAATACTCACTGATCTCTCCAAGCTCTCCAATACGATCAACAGCACCTGAGGAGGTTGTGCCAACAGTAGCGACTATAATCCACTCATGTCAGTTCCAACATTCTGGACGATATTAATATCAAGAGGAATAACGCGTACTGAGAATGAAAGGGTGTAGGCCAGCAAGAGCGTCTTCAGCGAGGGCACGCTGAAGTGTTTCACCACGAAGAGCATAATTATCTTCGGATGTGACTTGCAGTGCGCGGACATTCAGGCCAAGTACGAGGCCTGCCTTCGTCCCTAGCGAGTGCGTTTGTGTAGTGGTATACAAGACGAGCTGCTCTGTAAGAACCCCGGGGTTCAGGCTCATGTATCGCGACCTCGCCGCCACTATGGCCACGAGGGCGCCATCGGACGCTCCTGTCTGTCCTGGTGTTACTATGCGGGTGCAAGAACGGTGCGCGCAAAATTTACCTGGATAACGCCCCCTCCAACCTCTGAAGAATTATAGAACGCCTTGTCAAGGCCAAGTAATTGGGCCGCCCAATCCATGACCACGGCTTCCAGTTCTGTACAAGCTGGGCTAACAGACCACTGGTAATAGAAAGCTACATGTGAGCAAAGGGGGCTATATGTTCGAACCGTCACTTACGTTGAAACAGGGATTTGGTCCGATACCGTTTGCATAGAGACCAGCAAGGATGGACTCGAATGTACTGGGAGTGGGAAAGTATGCGAAGAAAGATGGATGTTGCCAGTTCATGAGACCTTTCGGAGGTTCAGATTTTGGAGTGGGTCAGTTCAAGACGTTGGTGCGTACCAGGGATAATGAACTTCTGATAATCATCAACGATTTGCTTGAAGTCTTCGCCGTCTTGCGGCGCGGCAGCTATAAACTCATATGGTCAACGCATTGCGCCGGATCGACGCACTTAGGAGATCACGTACGGGGGAGAGCTTTCTAAGGTATCCGGGCTCCACCTGTGATGCTACTGACTTGTCATTGAGGGATAGGTAGTAGTCACATATGTGATCGATGGCCTGGTAGCCTGCATGGCGAAATCTGGGGGGTATCGAGTAAGTGCCATTATATGCGACGAGACCTTCGGAGGGCATCTCTTACTGTTCGATATCCATAACCATAACGCGCTCGACTCTGGTGGATTTGTTCTGTCGCTATGAGTTTGTTCACGGGCTGCTCTTCCTTCTGGAGGAGGAGGGAAGGTGCAGAAAAGTGGATGGAGGAATTCTGTCACGAAGGTATGCATTATATATGTGGGCTTGCTCTAAGATTTGCTTCGAGCATACTTGTGACTGGTCACTGATCACACGAAATTCACATCTCGACATGCACCGGTGGCGCTCCGAATTGACGCGAAATTGATGTGAAGTAGCGGGTCATGGCTAAAGTGCTTTTCAACCCCTTCCGGTGATCGTAACACTACTTTGTCTGCCCGACATACTACCGGAACTCCAACAGGCGCAATCCCACTGCCACAGTAGTAATATCAGGGTAAGATGTCCGGAAAAAAGAATAAGAGTATGATTGTGGCTAAGTAGCGGAGGATGAGGCTCCGCCTATCAGGAGACCTATTAGCTCGAGCCACACATGATTGCCAATGGAGTTTGCCGCTATGAACTTACGGTTTCCATATGAAATTCTGCATCATGCTACCTAGTATACTGGGGTACAAGGTTATCCGTTACAGGGTCTTAATACTGTCTAGGCCGTCGACTGTCGTAGATGAGCACGGGAATGATAACTCCGAGGAACTTCTGGATGTGTCTAAGCCTGTGCAAGGAACGTTAACACAATTCACTTGTTTCCCAGTTTCAAGGAGTTACATTTTGAATTTTGGCACGTATTATCCGATCTCCTGGACCTCCGTAACAACAATAATTGTTATCATCGAATGACGTTGACGTTTCAGCAGGATCGGGCATAGATATTAGCCCAGATTAAAGCGAACTCAGCGGGACACCACACTTCGTAAGTGGAAGCCAGTCCCACGTCCAGGTCTCCCTTGACAAGTGTTACTTGCTCGCCTCGGAACACCACGATGCACGAGAAATCATTGCTTATTACCGTGTTGACGTACCTCCGCAAGATCCAGATATGTGTAGTAATGCGCAGGAAGAAGCCGAACCGAGTTAGATAAAATCGAAGCACCGCTCTTCAAGGAAGCTTATCAAAGTTCTTGCGGCCAGGACGATATTACCTGAAGAGTGACGTGCTCGGTGACGACCGTGTTCGTGTCAGGGCAACATATCAGTGCTTCTATAACTCGGATGCTTCATTGACGATTCCGCGTTACCCCGGAAAGAAGGCCGTTACAGAATCATCGTCATCTGCCTCTTCTCCTTCGTCCGAGTCATCTTGGTGGAGAGGAGTATATTGCACAACCTGACCTGTCGTGGTAGCGCTTGACTGGACGCTAGTGACCCTACATACGCGTGCGCCTTTGAACCAGAGTGACTTCTAGTAGATAACAACCGTTGAAGAAATCGATCGTTTGGTTCAAGTTGATGAGCGCGAAGACAATATGTTCACTGTTTGGACAGCAGATAGCCTTGGATGATCGAATGAAGATGGCGAATGCGGCGAGAGAGAATGACGGTGATCCACATGAACATTGAATCAAATCGCCCGGTCGGTCGATGTGTTCCAATGGAGGGTGCTCCGCGAACATCTTGCTCGCATCTGGTGCAGGACATGCGGACATCCGTAATTTTACTGCCAGTGCATAGTACACCGGTACATCCGGGTATTGCTGATCCACAGGCCACGGCGTACCTTCGCCGATGATCAGTGGTCGATCCCGGGCGTCTGCCTTACCTTCAGGGACGATGAGGAGCCTGCCACGTCGCATATCCGTGTGCGCAGCACCCCTACCAGAACGCGCTGCAGCGCGTATCTTCACAGACTGGAGAACTAGGCTCAGTGTATCGATGAATTCCGGAGAATTCATCTTGTGCAGAAGAATAAGACGACGAACGTGGCATTACGAACCCTGCCATCTCAATTTCATCCTCAGCGTCAGGGACGACGGCCGTGTGATTGTCTTCCCGCCTACGAAGACCGGGAATTGCAACGTATCCCGCGTTCACCGGGAGGTCTAGACAAACTTGAAACAAAGCAGGGGTGGTGGGGCATCGAACCAGTCATACCGGGTGGGCGTGATCGCCGATGTTACTCGCAATTTCCGGTCGATCCGCGCTAGTCAAATTCTGGTGTGTCGTGCGTTTTTCGTCACGGCCCACCTTGTCATCGTAGCATTTCTCTGCAACGTTATTAGGTTGTTGCTGGCCAGTCTCGGGTATTAATCCTTAGGCGGGACTGGAGAGGGTTGAACAGCTTACCTTGAACAGCCTTTCGAGTTTTCCGTGACCCATCTGTATCTGTCCGGTTTCGTGATCTCGTCAATAAGCTTCCATACGAGCACGCCCAGCGGTATTGTACTGCAAGGCCAATATCTCGCTGATATTTCCAGGACAGAACAGAACTATCTGTATCCTTGTCGCCCGTAGCTCGCGTTCTCTGACAAACGAACATGGGATAAGAACATGGGATCTGTGAGACGAATTTCAGGCATAAAAGTACTCTCACTCGGACTACCGTCCCTCTTTCTAGGCTACGAGCGCCGTAGGATGGGGCCCCTTTGGTGAATCTATCATTGGCGCTCATATGGTCCTGGTCTGTTGGAAATAGCGTTGGGATGCCCAGAAGAGGGGTGGTACCTTCCCTTTCAAAACATGGGCAGGTCTTATTGGCAGGCCAAGATCTTGAGGTCTCGAGGCTTGAGACGTCCTGCCGTGAGTTGCAAGATAGGAATGAGGACTCGGGCTTCAGATGGCCATGGCGCCATTGTAGAGAATGCAGATGCAGGCACCAAATAAGGCAAGTTACTGTCGATCCTGCCTTGTTGCAATGCCTGGCACATTGCAAACCAAATGTGTTGTACTAGTACTCGTATCGACTTTGCTCAGTTTTCTTACCCAGGCGAACTGATTTGATCAATATCGATTAATATTTGGGGAACCTACATGCCTCTAGCTCGACCGCCTTGAAACTCGGCACCTTTGGTTCTGAACAACACGCAAAGATAAAAATCGAAAAAAAGCGTAGATGATATAAGTGCATCAATAATCTAACTGACCTGTTACCGGTCCAGTTAGCTGTGGTGGTTGAACGTTGAACGTTGAAGCCATGGAAATGATTTACTGGTCTTTTTGCCAGGCTCGATAGCTAGCACTCTCGCTCGTATAACGGTATTTGTGCATGTTTGTCAACGGCCAACATAAACAAACAGAAGTTAACATCCGATTATTGGTCAGTCCGTATCATGAGTACATGTACCATATCCAACGCACCATGCTACATCCAGCTCAGATTCTCAGTCCAAGCATCTACGAGCGTAGTAGTACCAGGCAGTCCCACTGGGCAGGTCAGGTGCTTGGGGCGAGTTCAATGTAGCCGCAAAGAACCCAGCAGCTGACCCTTCCTACAGACCACCTACGGTGCAGAGGCGGAGGCTCACCGCGACGATCCTTCCTCCGCAAAACATATCGCGCATAGCTGTCATAGTCCTCTGTGCCGCCGATGACGTTGTCTATCGCTGTGGGTACCCAGTGCCTCCAAAGACGGTGACCGATGGGGCGAGCCAGGTATGTTGGACTGTAGCAGGACCTGTAATAGTTTAATCTGCACCATATAACCCTCCGCCAAGCAATACCAATGCTAAGAGCGAGCAACGAGAAATCGGAGCCTGCTCCAAAATGCCGAGCAGCCTGCACAATGCCGATTGGAGAATAGACTAGGGATACATGCATTCTAAATATATAACGCCATTGTCTCCTTGCGCTTCTCTCATGGCGGACGGGGGGTGTCATCCATTCCCGTCCAGGTACGGGACATCGAGCCTCCTTCCCTCCCTCATATGACCTGTGACACATCTCCACACCCTCGTACCTGCTCTGCTTCACCCGTGGCCGACGAGCCCGACGAATCTGAGCCCGACCGACCCCGATCGCCACGTTCGACTTTATCGCGTCTTCCCTCCAGCACCGTCTCCGGAATCTGAATCACACAATGCCCACGACAATTATTTACAACCCAAGTACCACGACACCAAGCGACTTACGGGAATCCGCGCACAGTACGCGACGAGCGTCGAGCACGCAGCGAGCACGAACACGACGCGCAGGCTCGTCGCGTACGCGTCTCGTGCTGCGTCTTGGAGATACCGCGGGAGATCCGGCAGGATGAGCGACGAGTGTCGGATCTGGGCTATGATCTGGACAGAAACGGAACGCGACGTGAGATGTGAGTGTGAGACGTGAGGGGAGTGGGTTGCCAGCCCGCGCGGTCAGAACTCGCCTCTTCTGCATTAGGCCCGCCGATGCGCCGATGCAGCTCCGTGTCCAGTTTCGATTGGAAGACTGCTGATGAAATGGCGACGCCGCCGACCTGGCCTGTAACGTCATGTACCCCGTCAATGCCGAAGAAGAAGAGAACCAGCACGCACGACCTACCTAGCCCGCGGAACACCTGGCCAAAGCCAGTACCCACTGCCATTTGTTCAGCTGGAATGCCGTCAGTTTCTCGTGCCATGGTGAAAGGATGTCCCAGGACGTACGAGGAAGGTGTGCAAGTAAAGCAACTGCGAGAACACGTGTGAGCCACATGACACTTCAGAAGACGGAGAAACGTGGCTAACGTACTAAACACGGTTTGGAACACGATCGCGTTGCCGAAACCTAGGGGGACCTGTTGAACCGCGGGTCAGACCCTCGATGCCATACAGGAGTTCTATCCAGAGTCGACCTCACAATGCTGAACCATTGCTGCCACGCCGGGGAATCTTCGCGTAGCAGAGTGATGAGAATGATACCAACGAAGGGTAAGATGCCGAAAGTGCTATTCAGCAACTTGTATCTCCCCGTTCGATGCATCATCCACCTATACACATCGTACGATCAATGACGAGTAACAAACAGACGATACAGGACTGACCCCGCAAACAAGGAGCCCGTTGACATCGCAATGCTATTGGGCGCCAGATGCATACCTGGCATGTATGTCAGGCCAATGGTCGTGCGACGGTGGTGTTCTGCCTCACCTGCAGTCGCTGCACTCGTCATCGCAACCGTCTGAAACCACATCGGTAGAAAATAGGTGACGGAGAAGTTGCACATCGCAACGAAGAAATTACTCGTGCCGACCAGGACAGGTACCCTTTGGCGCAAGAGCGACGGCGCGAGAAGAGGCTCCCGTGCAAACAGCAGTTCTACTAGCACGAACAGCACGAAGGACGTGCATGCCATGCAGAGCGGAACGAAAACCCGAGGCTCGTTCCACTGGGAGTTGTCGTCGGCAAGCGTCCACGAATCGACGCAGCGAACAGGCCCTCACCTCTCTTTGCTCATTGTACTTCTCGCTCAGGAATACCAGACAGCTTCCTATCTGCGGCTACGTTCACAAGTGCGAGTAACGAACATCAGGAGACTGCTCACGGATATCAGAAGTGTGAACATGCCGCCATAATCAATCCGCTTCAGCACGTCTGTGACGCCCTTGCCTTTGCCCTGCCAAGACATGGACGGGTCAGCACGGGTCTCGCTCAAGACATAGATGTGCTCTCACAGGCGTCACGTAGTTTAGATTAATCGCTGTCAAAGCCAAGGACGAAGCAAAGATGGGCATCTGCATCCAGAACGCCCAGCGCCAGCCGAACCTACGAGATCCATGCCAATGAGCTCGGGGTACATGCGACGCATTTAGCTGGACTCACCACTCGCTCACCAGCCCACCAACAGGCCCCCCTAAAGATAGTCCTAGCTGTGGAAGGTTCGGAATCATCCACATTGAATAGCACGGAGTTCACGCACTCCACTAAACACGTTGGCGATCCCTTGGGTCATTCCCCGGGACTGATGGCAAGGTTTCAGGCTACTGATAGCATGTACTCGTCATCGTACTTACCCGAATACTATACATGTCACTGGTGATGATTCTGGTACCCCACAGTAAGTGCATGTAGTAAACCCAAGGTGCGCGGAACTTACGAGCACGTTGCGGACAGTCCGCCTCCTCCCATACCAGCAAGCTGGCGGGGTCAGAACCATTCGCAAAACAGATCCACACAAATGCACTCACGAAGCGCGCAAAGATGAGCATGTTCATGCTGTGTGAACAGCCACAGAGCAGCGTGCCCATCGCTGCCATACACACCGCCAGCTGATTCGCATTCCTCCTCCCCAGCACGTCGGAAAGGCGTCCATAGAGAGGCGTGAATGTGCACCCCGCGAGCAGATACCTGGGCCGTCGTCAGTGCGAAAACATCGATGAGGAACGAGGTGCATTACGATGTGCCAAGCCAGCTGGCTTGATTTGATGCGTTGAATTCGGAAGAGATCGACGGTAGTACTGCAGCAGCGACCCAAGGTGTCCGAGTGAGCAAACCACAACCCTGGGTAATACGAAGAATGGGTACATACAGGTTGCAACGAGAGTTGCTGACAGAGCATGACAAGGCGCAACTAAGCTTGAGCTGATGACGCAAAGGAGAAGTCTAGACTCACTATTTAAGGCCTAGCAGTCGTGTCACCAATCAAATCCAGACACGACAACGCCATCGATCAACTCACAGACAAAAAAGTAGCACACCACAAGCCCACGAGGATACACCTCCGGCAAGACTTTGAGATGTCGAGTGGTCCAATCTGAGACTTGGCAGAACTGGCAACAACGTTCGTACTATTGTCGATTCGTGGCTTGCTTGAAAGTAGAGGGTCACGTTCTCCAGCCATGGCCGTGAAAGATCCAGATGCAACCTACAATCGAGAGACGTCGACTCGGTCAGTCCCAAAATTTCTTGCCTGCAGGTGCCGAGGGACGAGCTAAGTACTCCAACACGTTGTGACGTAACAGCCTGGAGGTCACAACGTAATGATACCCTTGTACGTCAGGGCATGACATGGTGCTCGACGAAAGGTACTAGCTTAATAGGTACAGGGTTTCACTCGCCTGCAAGCTCGACCCCGCGTTCGTTATCATTGCGATTTGGAGGTAACGCTTTGAGCTAGGCAGCCGTGACAAGAGAGGATGTCAGGCTTGAAACGGACAATTACAGTCCACAGGGAAGTGTGATGATAGTGACACGCAGACAGCCGTGGGATTAGTGGAGAAGTCCCAAAGTGCTCACTACCGCCGAGCCGCGTGACTGCCAGTTGTCAAATTGCGGTTGGTGGGATGCTCCGTCGGAGGTGCACTCATCACCCAACTTGACTTCAAGATTGAGTAAGTTCACGTGGACTGCTGCTACCGCTTGCAGGCCGTGAGCTTTGGCCTGGTCACTCGATGTAGTAAAAGTTTACTGTGGGTCACTCTTTCACGGCAGCTCCCACATGTACTGTGACGTACCGTCCGAATCGTCTTCTCGGTGTTGCCTCGAGATCCCATCGAGGCTGAAAGCCTCGCGTCAGTGATAAGGACTTGCGATGCCATAGCCGAAGTAGGATGGCTCAGGCTGCACTGCCGCAGAGAGGCCGGTTAGAAATCCATGGCCCAGAACTCGGAAAGATGGGGGCAGCATGGTAATAAAGACCTCGAAGCGATGATCCATGTTCCATACATGAGTGTCTGGGCCAGAAGATGGCATGGCAGAACGTACCCTCCACAGTTCTATCTCCACCGGCTCCACCAACAACCGAATGAGATGGTGCTCATGGTGGACGCACCGTCGGATAAATAAATTGCTTGACCCGCTTCGTCCTGAGTGCGATTTCTCTTTGCCCGTGGTGTTTACTAGTGTTCAACTTGTAGGCACGAGGCAAGTCGGATGTCACTAGCATCACACAGTTCGAAAAGTCCAAATGTCGAAATTCAACTTGAATGGGCGTCCTTTAAAGCTTTCCCATGGCCATCTGCCAATGGGAGTCATGTTACAGGAGCTCGGTACACCTGTGCTTTGCTAAGGTGGGTGCGTCGTGTCGCAAAACTTAAGCGGCTGTACGAAGGCAACAATGGCCACCACTGACTGGGTGGACCAACATCCACACACCAAATCCAGAGGGGTGCCACTACCGTCCAAAGCGTCCACCGTGACCAAAGCTTCCACATTCCACAGCCCACTGGAAGTCGTATAAAGGGCTCAAGCCAGCGATGTGAACCGTCAGAAACAAAACTTGCCGAGCTAGCCTCGTTATCTATCCTCTCCTATCTATCTAAGCCCAACATAATCTCGCATCTCATACCCCCCTCCGAAACATTACGCCATGTCTTACGCTGCAGACCGCACCAACTCAAGCCCCCTTATGGATATCAGCGAAGCACTTGCTCTTTCGCCAACCCTCAGTTCCAACTCGCTCACTCCAGAAGAACGCACAGCATTGCGTCGCTCGCATCGTAAGGCGGAGCAACTCTTGGGAGTCACTCTCACGCAGGACGTGAAGAGCCACGACAACCAGCATCTCAGCGTCGGACGCGCGCCCTTGGCAGCGCTCAGATCCAGCAGGGTGAACGGCGATTCCATAGTGGACGCAGTGCAGAGCATTGGCATAGGCGCCTTGATGGCCGTCGTCGGCGCAAAAAGAGCCCGGAGCCGCCAGTTCAGCAGCATCACGCTCGTCGGGGCGCTCAAGGACCTTGGCGTTGGCATGGGCCTCGATAGGATGGGCAGGAAGAAGAGATGCGTGGACGGGAGCTGTTCGCGCCGCGTCGTTATTGGGCCACTTCATTACCGATATGATACCGGCGAGAGGTCAAGTGGATCCTCAACTGCCGGCAGCGAGGACGAAGACACCAGTCCTCGGCACTCATTCCTTGACCTTGATCCTCACGAAGAATACGTCAAAACACCTACGTATGCCGAATTTTCTCACCCTCCGACCGAGGATGATGATGAAGCCACGGAGGAGCGGGAGCAAAAAGAAGAACAATTCGTTTGGGATGTAGTCAACCCGTTCGCAGAGCCGCAGCATCCTGCCGGACATCAGATGCTTCAGGAACACTTTTCGAAGCTGAGGCTAGGAGAATCTGTCGGCCCGTTGGATCAGCCCACGACGTATGAAGCAGTATCGTTTGATCCCATCCGGGATACTTCCTCCCCACCCTCGCCCCTTCGGGGCTCGCGCCGTTCTTCGTGCGACCTTTGGGATTCAGACGAGAACCTAGGTATTCAACCTACTGATTTGGCGTATATCGATTATCTCCTGGCCCTGGATGAAGCCGAGGAAGAGGCCATGGCACGTCCCAAGCATAAGCGAGCCACGCTTCGCTTCCCGGCTGAAGAAGTTGGCCATCCTTGGCAACGAAGCCCGACCAGCAGTCGATGGAGAGACGACCCAGTGACGTGCGGCTGTCCATATGACAATTACGATTATGACCTATGTATGTAAATATGAGCGACCTGAAATGACTGTCATCACCTGTATTCCTGCACTATACCCGCTGCTGGCGTTTATCGTCGAATGTTCGTCACAAATTGCGCTCCTCGTCTCACATTGAATTCTGGAATATGGGTGCTACAAAACTGAAGACATTATATATGTACTGTAACTTCTTTTAGTTTTATAGAGAATAGAAGATTGTGAGGCATACAACATTGACCAACAACACCTACTTCGTTCTCTTATAAAGCTTGTTCAAGGAACTGGTGAACACCGCCCTCCTCAACACACCCCCGTCAATCCCAGCCTCCGGTTCGGGTATCTGTTGAATCAACTTGTCGATCCTTTCTTTCGCACTCTCCTCGTACACCGCATATATCTCCCTCAACCTAAGCTCGTCATACAATGCCTTGACGGTGGTCTCCTTCCCGGCGTCTTTCTGGCCGTAGTTCTCGTCGAGGACTTTTCGCTGTTCGGGTGTAGCGACGGACAGGGCGATGTTGACGCACCAAGAGCACTTGTTATCGACGATGTCAGTGCCGATCTTTCCAATCTGCTCTGGGGCGCCGGCGTAGTCGAGGAAATCGTCCTGGACCTGGCCATACTCCCCAAGTGGGAGGAGGATGGAGAGTGCGAGTTTGTAAGACTCTATCGTCTGGCCATTGAGCGTGTAGGTCTCTGGCACGCCGCACACGCGCATCGCCAGTGCCACAGGCAGATAGCAGGAGTAATATGCCGCCTTGTACTGGGCATGAAGGCATGCCTGTGGAGGGATGTTCAGTCACTACTGGCGGCAAATGTAAATGTAGGATTTGTACGAACTTTTCAAGCGAGAATTTGCTCAGATCGACGTCTAGAGTGGTGATGAGATCGACCAACTGGCCCATTTCAGTTTGGTATGCGGCCTGGAGAATACAAGGCAACGAGTCAGGCCACACCACCATGCAAGTGCCCACGCACAACTGACCTCATGGAACAGTTCCAGCAAATGAACGTAGTAAGTTTCAAAACGGAAATATTTCTTGAGCAGGTGGTAGATGGCACCCTCGACCATCATCGAATCGTTGATTGCGATGTTTTCGACAGCTTCTAACTTGTACCAGCACGGCTTTCCTCGACGCAGGATGGACTGATCCATAATATCGTCTGCGACGAGGAGCAGGCCTGGAACTATGAAATTGACAAATCGCAACGGATGAGCTCTGCAACAGGAAAAGTCGAAAGCTAGCAAACGACACACCAGCTCGATGCACCATCCGAGCACTGCAGTATTGAAGTACTCGTCGTCGGACAACTGCCTCCCACGCAGGATCTCGACAGAGTCCACGACGGACATTCCTCGATTAAGTTTACCCTCAGGGACGTTGTAGTCCAAGTTCTACGACACAGACGTCGTGATGTCAGCGATGAGATATATCCAAGGCTCCAGGATGAAGAACATGCGCGATGGAACCACTCGACGGCTTCCGGGGCATTTTTTCCGCCTTCATGCGCTCGATGAGCTCATCACGGATACGGATGAAGACATCCTCGAATTTGTTGCGTCTCTGTTGCTTGATGTCGATGGTACATACTCATGCTGATGCCGGTGGGAGTAACTGGATTGGGCATGGAACAAGTGTGCAGGATCGGAGAAATGTATCGGAAGCAGCTGAGTTAAATAGCTAATGCTGTCAATGGTGCAGGCGTCCGTTGAATCACAGCTGAACGCAAAACAGTAGACCGCTTTGACCCATGTTCCTCCCAGGATTTTCTTTTACTCAATAGTAAAGCTCTTCTAAATGGAGAAGAGATTCGAGGCCAGGAAACGTGCTGATCTCGTTCCCCCACAAATCCAGCGTGGTGCGCGAGCCTTTCCGAGCGCCGAAACATGTCTTCTTCCTGTTGACGACGATGGTGGTACACTCAGCGGAAACGGTGGCAACGGGGTGTGTCGACAGTAAGATGGCCATTTCTGAGAGCAGGGGTGTCAAAGGTAATAATGTTTTTCAGGAAGTGTAAACAAAGTTCCTGAGAGGAACGTGAACCAAAGCCGTCTAACGTTTTCCATTCAACTGTAAAGATTTCTCTAGTCTCCCTAGACATACCAAAGAGTCGAAGTAAGATAGTCGTTACGTGTCATTGTCAGAATCTAGTAGGGGCCTTATCTCATCGGATTTCGCAGTCAAAACTTATGCATTATCCAATATGTCCTTATGCATTACGAGTAAGTGTACTGTTGGTTTTCGTGCTGATTCTGGTAGCTCGAGTGATCTGACTCGGGCGCATAGTATGAGCAGACATTGTAACGACCTGCTCTTTTGCTACCCGCGGGGTGGGGCGACGATTTTCATAGGACATGATCCAGCTGCAAAGTGAGAAAACTGGTCCATTTGTTGGTGGGAGTTGTGACAATTATTATACAGTACAGGCCATGCGGGCTTCAGGAGTCCACATGACAATATTGATATGATTATGACCTATGTATGTAAATCGACTGAGCAACCTGTAATGACTATCCTTGCCTGTAGAACTATACCCGCTGCTGGCGTTTATCGTTGAATGTTCGTCACAAAATTGCGCTGTTGTGGAGCACAAAACGTGGGTCCCCTCGTCTCACATTGGATTCTGGAACATGGGAGCTACAAAACTATGTGATGTGATAATGAGAAAATATACTTCGGTGGCACCACCAGACATCACATATGCACTGTAGCTTCCGCTAGATTTACAGAAAATAGAAGATTGTGATGCATACAACGTCGACCAACAACACCTACTTCGTTCTCTTGTAAATCTTGCTCAAGAAACTGGTGAACACCGCCCTCCTCAAAACAACTTCGTCAACCCCAGCCTCCGGTTCGGGTACCTGCTCAGTCAACTTCTCGATCCTCTCTTTCGCATTCTCCTCGTACACCGCATATTTCTCCCTCAACCCAAGCTCTTCATACAAGGCCTTGACGGTGGCCTCCTTCGCAGCATCTTTCTGGCCGTAGTTCTCATCGAGCACTTTTCGCTGCTCAGGTGTAGCGGACGGAGAGGGCGATGTTGATGCACCAAGAGCATTTGTTATCGACGATGTCAGTGCCAATCTTTCCAAACTGCTCAGGAGTGCCGGCATAGTCAAGGAAATCGTCCTGGATCTGGAAGTACTCCCCGACTGGGAGGAGGATGGACAGTGCGAGTTTGTAAGGCTCTACCGTCTGGCCGTTGAGCGTGTACGTCTCAGGCATACTGCACATGCGCATCGCCAGTGCCACGGGCAGATAGAAGCAGTAATAAGCTGCCCTATACTGGACCATGAAGGCATGTCTGTGGAGAGATGTTCGGTCACTACCGGCGGCAAATGTAAATGCAGGATGTGTACGAACTTTTCAAGCGAGAATTTGGTCAGATCGACGTCTAGAGCGGTGACGACATCGACCAACTGGCCCATTTCGAGCTGGTATGCGGCCTGGAGATTACAAGGCAACGAGTCAGGTCACACCACAATGCCAGTATCAGCATGCAACTGACCTCATGGAACAGTTCCAGCAAATGAACGTAGTAAGTTTCAGAACGGAAATATTTCTTGAGCAGCTGGTAGGTGGCACCCTCGAGCATGATCGAATCATTGACCGCGATGTTTCCAACAGCTTCTAACCTGTACCAGCACGGCTGTCCTCGACGCATGATGGACTGGTCCATGATATCGTCTGCAACGAGGTAGCAGGCCTGGAACTAAAAATAACAAATCGCGACCAATGAGCTCCATGAAACAGGAAAAGTCGAAACTAGAAACCAACGCACCACCTCGACGCACCATCCGAGAACTGCAGCCTTGAAGTACTCGTCGTCGGACAACTGCCGCCCACGCAGAATCTCGACAGACTCCACGACGGACAATCCACGATTGAGTTTACCCCCAGGGACGTTGAAGTCTAAGTTCTACGACACCGACGCCGTAATGTCAGCATGAGATATATTCAAGGCTCAGGATGAGGAACATACGCGATGGAACCACTCGACGGCTTCTTGGGGCATCTTCTCCGCCTTCAGGTGCTCGATGAGCTCATCACGGATATGGATGAAGACATCCTCGAATTTCTTGCGTCTCTGTTGCTTGATTTCGGTAGTACTCATGCTAATGGCAGTGGGAGGAATAGGATTGGGTATAGAACAAGTGTGCGGGATGGGAGAACGTGAAAGAGCATCGGGAGCAGCTGAGTTAAATAGCTAGCGCTGTCAGTAGTACCGCGTCCATCGAATCACAGCCGAATGCAAAGCGTTAGACTGCTGTGGTCCAGTACATGTTCGTCTCAGAATTTTGGTTTACTCACAAGTAAAGCTTTTCTAAATGAGGAAGAGATTCGAGTCCAGCAAACATGCCGGCCCATACCGTTTTGCGGACAGTGTAAACAAAGTTCCTACCAGTGACCAAAGCGGTCTAACGTTTTGCATTCAGCTGAAAAAAAAACAAGCACTTCACCATTTAGCATCTAGTACAGTATGCTCTAAAAGCTAGTTCATTGTTCGGCGAATAGCTCTCGAGCTGACTGCGATAGCTCCAGTGATCTGACTCGGGCGCATACGAGCAGATGTTGTGATACAGTTCCAAAGTAATTGCTTGCAATGGGCCATCTTCAACATCATCGTGAAGGTCAAGGAATGACTCGGAGGTCGGGGAGGAACAAGAAGAGCAATCCGTCTGGGAAGTCGTCAACCCGATTCGTAGAGCCGCAATACCCTGCTGGACATTAGGTGCTTCAGTAGCATTTTTCGAAGCCGAGCCTCAGCCTGTAGGCCAATTGGACCAGCCTATGCCGTATGAAGCAGTATCGTTTGATCCCATCCAGGACCCTGCTTCCCCACCCTCGCCCGCTCGGGGCTCGCGCCATTCTTCGTGCGACCTTGGGAGTTCAGACGAGCACCCTAGGATTTAGCCTACTGATTTGGTATATATCGATTCTCTCCTGGCCTTGGACGAAGCTGAGGAAGAGGCCATGGCACGTCGCAAGCATAAGTGCCACGCTTCGCTCCCGGTTGAAGAAGTTGGCCATCCTTGCCAACGAAGCCCGGCCAGCAGTCGACGGAGAGACGAGCCAGTGATGCACAACTGTCCATATCACAATTATGATTATGATCTGTGTATGTATATATGAGCAACCTGTAATGACTGCCCTCAGCTGTATTCCTGCACTATACTCACTGCTGGCGTTGAACGTTGATCATCGAAGGTTCGTCACAAAAACTGGGCCTCCTTGTTTCACATCGGGTTCGGGAACATGGGAGTTGCAAAAACTGCGTGATGTGATACAGTGAGAAAACACATTCTGGTGGCACCACTACCATCACATATGTACTGTACTAGTAACTTCCTTTAGATTTACAGAGAATAAGATGGTGATACATACAACATATACCGACAACATCTACATTGTTCTCTTATAAATCTTGTTCAAGAAACGGGTAACTACCGCCCTCCGCAACACACATCCGTCAATCCCAGCCTCCTCCGGTTCGGGTACCTGCTCAATCAGCTTGTCGATCCTTTCTTTCGCGCTCTCCTCGTACACCGCATATCTCTCCCTCAACCCAAGCTCGTCATACAATGCCTTGACGATGGCCTCCTTCGCGACGTCTTTCTGGCCGTAGTTCTCGTCGAGGACTTTTCGCTGCTCGGGTGTAGCGATAAACAGGGCGATGTTGACACACCAAGAACATTTGTTATCCACGATGTCAGTGCCAATCTTTCCAATCTGCTCTGGGGTGCCTGCGTAGTCGAGGAAATCGTCCTGGATCTGGAAGTACTCCCCGAGTGGGAGGAGGATGGAGAGTGCGAGTTTGTATGGCTCTATCGTCTGGCTGTTGAGCGTGTAGGTCTCTGGCACGCCGCACACGCGCATCGCCAGTGCCACGGGTAGATAGAAGGAGTAATAAGCTGTCTTGTACTGAACGATGAAGGCATGCCTGTGAATAGAAGTTCGGTCACTACCGGCGGCAAATGTAAATGCAGGCTGTGTACGAACTTTTCAAGCGAGAATTTGCTCAGATCGACGTGATCTCCTGCAGCGGTGATGAGGTCGACCAACTGGCCCATTTCAGTCTGGTATGCGCTCTGGAGAATACAAGGAAAGGAGTCAGGCCACGCCACCACGCAAGTGCCCGCGCACAACTGACCTCATGGAATAATTCCAGCAAATGCACGTAGTAAGTTTCAGAACGGAAATATTTCTTGAGCAGTTGGTAGGTGGCACCCTCGACCATCATCGAATCCTTGATTGCAATGTTTCCGACAGCTTCTAGCTTGTACCAGCACGGCTGTCCTCGACGTGTGATGGACTGATCCATGATATCGTCTGCGACAAGGGAGCAGGCCTGGAGCTAAGAAATTGACAAATCGCGACCGATGAGCTCCGTGCCATTGGAAAGGCCGAAAGCTAGCAACTAACGCACCAGCTCGATGCACCATCCGAGCACTCCAACCTTGAAGTATTCGTCGTCCGACACCTGCCGCCCACGCAGAATCTCGACAGAATCTACGACGGACATTCCTCGATTGAGTTTACCCCCAGGGACGTTGAAGTCCAAGTTCTACGACACCGAAGCCGCGATGTCAGCATGAGATAGATTCAAGGCTCCAGGATGAAGAGCACACGCGATGGAACCACTCGACGGCCTCTTGGGGCATCCTTTCCGCCTTCAGGTGCTCGATGAGCTCATCACGGATACGGATGAAGACATCCTCGAATTTCTTGCGTTTCTGTTGCTTGATGTCGGTGATACTCATGCTAATGTCAGTGGGAGTAATAGGATTGGGCATGGAATAGGTGTGCGGGATGGGAGAACGTACGGAAGCAGCTTGGTTAAATAGCTAGCACTGTCAATAGTGCAGGCGTCCTCTCAGGATTTCGTTTTACTCACAAATAAAACTTTTCCAAATGAAGAAAATATTCGAGTCCAGGAAATGTGCTGACCTCGTCCCGCCCAATTCCCGTGTCAGACAGTGTTGTGCGAGCGTCGGGGAGCCTTTCCGAGCGCCGCAAAAGGTGTTTTCTTCCCCGTTGATGACGACTGTGTTGCTGCGTCAACAATAGGATGGTCGTTTCTGGGAGTAAGAGTTCGACGAGGGGGTCAAAGGCAATAATGCTTTCGGAAAGTGTAAGTAAAGTTCCTAAGAGGAACGAGGAGCAAAGTGGTCTAACGTTTTGTATGCAGGTGTGAATATTTCTCCATTTACTCGTTAGTGTCGTTGCCTGTATCTAGCTCTGGAAGTTAGTTCAAGCAATTCCATTGTTCAGCGAATGGTTCTGTTCCGGTAGCTCGAGTGATCTGACTCGGGCACATATGAGCAGACGTTGTGACGATCTGCTCTTTTGCTCGTCGCGGGGTCCAGTTGTTGGTACCAGCCATCTGTAAAACCACTGAAATGAACACTTGATAATCATCCTAAATGGGATAAGACTGAAACTAAGCGTGCTTGAGCAGCTCGTTGAGTCGGCTACAGCGCTCGTTCAGCCAGCTATTGTCAATATTCAGATGGTTGCGGTTGTGACAACTATCTTTGGATAAGTACTGTTTGTTTGTGTAAAGGATGGCAGTCGCCGAGAATTTTCGCCAATTACAGATAATAATATTCTTAGACTTCGTGAAATTTAAGCATGATAAAACAAGTCTGTCTGCTACACCCCAAGCTTGAACACGCCGCCAGCACACCGCCAATGACAATGGATCCAGTCTGGCGATGTCGGCAAACAGTGGATTTGATTGTCAATCGAAGAAAGCTGGTGACCTCGTAGATCTCCTGGCCGGTGTCCCGCCCGCAAGCTCTGAGATGTAGCGCACAATAAGTCAGACTGTCAGTTATTCGTGCCAAATTTCACCAAGTCCGAATTTTCTCACCCTCCGAATGAGCATGATGTTGAAGACTCGAAAGAGGGGAGGAACAAGAAGAGCAATTCGTTCAGGATGTAGTCAACCCGTTCGTAGAGCCGCAACATCCTGCTGAATATCAGATGCTTCAGGAACACAACCTTTCGAAGCTGAGGCTAGGAGAGTCTGTAAACCCGTTGGATCAGGCCACGACGTATAAAGCAGTATCATTCGATCCCATCCAGGGCTAGGATACTCCCTCCCCACCCTCGCCCGCTCGGGGCTCGTGCCATTCTTCGTGCGACCTTTGTGGTTCAGACGAGAACCTAGGGATTCAGCGATCACGGAACCAGTTGAGGTATTCGTTTCCGAGGGGATGGGGCCAAACGTGAGGTGGCGGGGTCGTTTCCAAGTGATGTATCCGTTTTCGAGGTGACGGGTCTGTTCTCGAGGTGATAGGGCTGCTTCTGAGGTGGCGTATCCATTTTTGTGATGACGGGTCTGTTCTCGGGGCAACGGGGCCAAGTGTGAAATGGTGGGGTTGTTTTGGAGGCGACGGGTGCTCTTCCTGATGCAGCAGCGCTGCTTCTGAGGTGACGGGTCTGTTCTCGGGGCGATAGGGCCAAGCGTGAGGTGGTGGGGTTGTCTATGCGGTGATGGGTCTGTTCTCGAGGCGATGAGTCCCTTCCTGAGGCGGCGGGGCTGCTTCAGAGGTGACGGATCCATTTTTGAGGCGACCGGTCTGTTCTCGAGGTGAGAGGCCCTTCCTGGGGGAGTGGGGCTGCCTCTGACGTGACAGATCTATTTTTGAGGCGATGGGGCCGTTTCTGAGGCGATGGGGTGATTGTGAGGTGATGGGGTTGTTCTCGAGGGAACGGATCCATTTTTGAAGCGACAGGCCCGTTTCTGAGGTGGTACCATGGTGGTTCCATTTCCGAGGTGATAGGTCCATTTTCTGAAAGAGCGAGAAAACGAGTGCAGTTTGAAGTTTGAACAACGCGCAAGTCACGTGACATGTCGTGTCCAACTGGTGCTGCGGCTGTGGTGGATGTCAGGGGAAATCCTGCCAGCATTACACATTATAACCATGGGCAAGTAGTACCAATCGAACAATCCCTCGGGAGGGATGGGGGAACAGGATCAGCGCGTTTCCTTGACTCGAATCTCTTCTCCATTGATTGCGTTCAGCTATGAGTCGACGGATGTACCAGGGACAGCGTTAGCTATTTAACTCAGCTGTTTCCAATACGTTCTCTAATCCTGCACACCCGTGCTCAATCCTATTACTCCCACTGGCATTAGCATGGGTACCATCGACATCAAGCAACAGAGACGCAAGAAATTCGAGGATGTCTTCATCCGTATCCGTGATGAGCTGCTTGAGCACATGAAGGCGGAAAAGATGCCCCAAGAAGCCGTCGAGTGGTTCCATCGCGTATGCTCTTTATCCTGGAGCTTTGAATACATCTCATGTTGACATCTCGGCGTCGGTGTCGTAGAATTTGGACTTCAACGTCCCTGGGGGTAAACTCAATCGAGGAATGTCCGTCGTGGACTCTGTCGAGATTCTGCGTGGGCGGCAGTTGTCCGACGACGAGCACTTCAAGGCTGCAGTGCTCGGGTGGTGCGTCGAGCTAGTGCGTTGGTTGCTAGCTTTCGACTTTTCCTGTTGCACGGAGCTCATCGGTCGTGATTTGTCAATTCCCTAGCTCCAGGCCTGCTCACTTGTCGCAGACGATATGGTGGACCAGTCCATCACGCGTCGAGGACAGCCGTGTTGGTATAGGTTAGAAGCTGTAGGAAACATCGCGATCAACGACTCGTTCATGCTCGAGGGTGCCACCTACCACCTGTTCAAGAAATATTTCCGTTCTGAAACTTATTACGTGCATTTGCTGGAACTGTTCCATGAGGTCACTTATGCACAGGCACTGGCATCGCAGTGTGGCCTGACTCGTTACTTTGTATTCTCTAGACCACATACCAGACTGAAATGGGCCAGTTGGTCGACCTCATCACCGCGCTGGACGTCGATCTGACCAAATTCTCACTTGAAAAGTTCGTACACATCCTGCATTTACATTTGCCACCGGTAGTGACCGAACATCCCTCCACAGGCATGCCTTCATCGTCCAATACAAGATGTCTTATTACTCCTTCTATCTGTCCGTGGCACTGGCGATGCGCGTGTGCGGCGTGCCTGAGACGTACACGCTCAACGGCCAGACAATAGAGCCTTACAAACTCGCACTCTCCATCCTCCTCCCACTCGGGGAGTACTTCCAGATCCAGGACGATTTCCTTGACTACGCCGGCACCCCAGAGCAGATTGGAAAGGTTGGCACTGACATCGTCGACAACAAATGTTCTTGGTGTGTCAACCTCGCCCTGTCCGTCGCTACACCCGAACAGCGAAAAGTCCTCGACGAAAACTACGGGCAGAAAGACGCCGCGAAGGAGGCTACCGTCAAGGCTTTGTATGATGAGCTTGGGTTGAGGGAGAGATATGCGGTGTACGAGGAAAGTGCGAAAGAAAGGATCGAGAAGTTGATTGAACAGATACCCGAACCGGAGGCTAGGGTTGACGGAGGTGTGTTGAGGAAGGCAGTGTTCACCAGTTTCTTGAATAAGATGTATAAGAGGACAAAGTAGATATTGTTGGTCGATGTTGCATTTAAATATTCATTCCTTGAACTTCACCCCGAGGAAGAATGTGTTAAAACACCTACGTATGCCGAATTTTCTGTTGGAATATCGGCCGAGTGTACGAACGATGTCACTCGTAGGAACATCATCTCGCAGAGAATTTAACTAGATTATCTAGAGTTGTACCGCATCCGTTTGCCAAAGGCTACCCGCCGTTCCTCGCGGCCTGATCAAACGTACCGCGTCGTAACCGTGTTTACAACATTTTATCACCCTCGGGCTGAGTATGATGGCGTTGAATAATCGGAGGAAGGGAAGGAACAAGAAGAGCAATTCATTTGGGATGCCGTCAACCCGTTCGTAGACTCGTAGTAGAGCCGCAACCTGCCGCACTGGCAACATCCTGCTGGACATCAGACTCGGATGCTTCAGGAACAATTTTCGAAGCTGAGGCTAGGAGAGTCTGTAGGCTCATTGGATTTGCCCATGACGTATGAAGTAGTGTCGTTTGATCATATCCAGAATACTTCCTCCCACCCTCACCCACTCGGGGCTCGCGCCGTTCTTTGGGATTCAGACAAGAATCTAAGGATTCAGCCTACTGATTTGGCGTATATTGATTATCTCCTGCATAAGCGCGCCACGCTTCGCACCCAGTTGAAAGGAAGTTGGCCATCCTTGGCAACGATTGAACGAAGCCTGGCCACTGTGGCCATCAGTCGATGGAGAGATGAGCTCACTAGAGCCAGTGATGCCAGCTGTCCATATGGCCATATGACAATTAAGATTTTGACCTACTGTAATGACTGCCCTCACCTGTATTCCTGAACTACTATGCTCGCTACTGGCGTTTATCGTCGAGTATGCGTCACAAAATTGCGCTGATGTGGAGCACAAAACCTGGGCCTCCTTGTCTCACATTGAATTCTGGCACACGGGATCCGAGCTACAAAAACTGCGTGATGTGTTGCAGTGAGAAAATATATTTCGGTGGCACCACCACCACATACGCACTGTAACTTTCTTTATATTTACAGAGATAAGATTATACAACATCGACCGACAACATCTACTTTGTTCTTTTGTAAATCTTGTTCAAGAAACTGGTGAACACCGCCCTCCTCAGCACACCCTCGTGAACCCCAGCGTCCGGTTCAGGTATCTGCTCAATCAACTCATCGATCCTCTCTTTCGCACTCTCCTCGTACACAGCATATCTCTCCCTCAACCCAAGCTCCTCATACAAAGCCTTGATGGTAGCCTCCTTCGCGGCGTCTTTCTGCCCGTAGTTCTCGTCGAGGACTTTTCGCTGTGCGGGTGTAGCGACGGACAGGGCGATGTTGACGCACCAAGAGCATTTGTTATCCATAATGTCAGTGCCGATCTTTCCGATCTGCTCTGGGGTGCCGGCGTAGTCGAGGAAATCGTCCTGGATCTGGAAGTACTCCCCGAGTGGGAGGAGGATGGAGAGTGCGAGTTTGTAAGGCTCTATCGTCTGGCCGTTGAGCGTGTACATCTCAGGCATGCCGCACACGCGCATCGCGAGTGCCACGGACAGATAGAAGGAGTAATAAGCTGTCTTGTATTGGACGATGAAGGCATGCCTGTGGAGGGAAATTCAGTCATTACCCGTCGGCAAGGATTTGTACGGACTTTTCAAGCGAGAATTTGCTCAGATCAACGTGGTCCTCTGGAGCGGTGATGAGATCGACCAACTGGCCCATTTCAGTCTGGTATGTGGTCTGGAGAATACAAGGCAAGGAGTCAGGCCACACCACCATGTCAGTGCCCGACCGCAACGGACCTCATGGAACAGTTCCAGCAAATGAACGTAGTAAGTCTCAGAACGGAAATATTTCTTGAGCAGGTGGTAGATGGCACCCTCGAGCATGAACGCATCGTTGATCGCGATGTTTCCGACAGATTCTAATCTGTACCAGCATGGCTGTCCTCGACGCGTGATGGACTGATCCATCATATCGTCTGCGACAAGGAAGTAGGCCTGGAACTAAGAAATTGACAAATCACGACCGATGAGCTCCGTGCAACAGAACAGGCCGAAAGCTAGCAAATAAATGCACCAGTTCGATGCACCATCCGAGCACTGCGGCCTTGAAGTACTCGTCGTCGGACAACTGCCGCCCACGCAGAATCTCGACAGAGTCCACGACGGACATTCCACGGTTGAGTTTACCCCCAGGGACGTTGAAGTCCAAGTTCTACGACATCGACGCCGTGATGTCAGCATGAGATATATTCAAGGCTCCAGGATGAAGAACATACGCGATGGAACCACTCGACGGCGTCTTGGGGCATCTTTTCCGCCTTCATGTGCTCGATGAGCTCATCACGGATACGGATGAAGACATTCTCGAACTTCTTGCGTCTCTGTTGCTTGATGTCGATGGTACTCATGCTGATGGCAGTGGGAGTAATAGGATTGGGCATGGAACAAGTGTGCGGGATCAGAGGACGTATCGGGAAGCAGCTTAGTTGAATATGTAGCTAGCACTGTCACTAGTACAGCGTCGAGTCAAAATAAAATCGTCCGATACACACCGTGACAGAGCCACACTTGAGCTCGATTCATTTTCTTGGGTTGCTAATATGTAGTCGTCTGTCAAAGTAAAATGAGGATTGTACGATGTCGAGCCCCAATGCACGAATACTGCTGTAACTGGAATGGCCCGAGTTTTCTGATTATGATCAATTGATGAACAAATTCGAAGCATCACGACGTCAACGCGACATGGACCAGTGATCACACTAGCTCCAGCTAAGTGATTGGTTGTGAGTGGTGATGCCATTGAGGAAGAGTAAGAAAAGACACTATGACTCTGAGTATTGTAAGGAGGATGCGAAGACGTGATGCGGGCAATGCAAGGGACAGCGAGACGAGGGGAGTGAGGGTAATCGTGAGTGGAATAAGTCAACCCTTAATAATGGTAAGTGAGGTCAGTACTTTTTGCCCTTTCATAATCCAATAAATGCAACCAACGAGCGGGCACTATCCAAGAAACACACTACAACGTGCGAGCTTAGAAGCCGCCCATTCCGCCCATTCCACCCATGCCGCCCATGCCGCCCATGCCACCTCCCATGCCACCCGCGGGCTTCTCTTCTTCAGCCTCAACAATACATGCCTCACTTGTCGTGAGCAAACTCGCAACACCAGCTGCATCAACGAGTGCCGTACGGACGACCTTGAGCGGGTCGACAATACCAGCCTTGATCATGTCTACGTACTCGCCCTTGCTGGCGTCGTAACCCATCGCAAAGTTCTCAGCGCTGCCGTACTGGTTGAGGAGAGTGCCGACGATAACAGAGGATTCCTCGCCTGCATTGCTCAGGATGGTACGTGCAGGGTTCGTCAGTGCCCGGCGGACGATGTTAACACCGAGGTCCTGGTCGAAGTTGGCAGTGGGAACGATCTTAGCGTCAGGGTTGGCAGGAGGCTGTGTCGATCCAGGCGAGCTGGTAGTGAGAGCGAGCGAAGCCTTCAGGAGAGCAACACCACCACCGGGGAGGATACCCTCCTCCACGGCAGCACGAGTCGCATTGAGGGCATCTTCATACCTATCCTTCTTCTCGCCAACCTCGACTTCACTGCTGCCACCGACTTTGATGACAGCAACTCCACCGCTCAGCTTAGCAAGACGCTCCTGGAGTTTGGTCTTGTCGAACTCGCTGGTCGAGGGATCGGCAAGAAGAGAGCGGATTTGCTCGCAACGGGCCTGGATGGCATCCTTCGAACCTTCACCGTTTAAGACGATGGTATCCTCCTTGGTGATGGTGATAGAACCAGTAGAGCCGAGCAAATCAGGGGTGGCCTTCTCGAGTTTAATGTCGAGCTCGTCAGTGAAGACGGTACCGCCTGTGAGGATGGCAAGGTCACCGAGAATCGACTTGCGGTTATCACCAAAGCCGGGTGCCTTGACAGCAGCAACCTGGAGCTGACCACGTAGTTTGTTGAGAATGCAAGCAGCAAGAGCTTCACCGTCAATATCCTCGGCGATTATGACAAGTGGGCGGCGTGACTGAGCGGCAGCCTCCAAAGAAGGAAGGATGTCTTGGAGGAGCGAGATCTTCTTCTCACTCAAGAGAATGAGAGGTTTCTCAAATTCCACTTTCTGGCCTTTTACGTCCGTGATGAAATAAGGGCTGATGAAACCACGGTCGAAGCGCATGCCCTCCGTGATCTCAATCTCATCTTCGATGGTACGACCCTCCTTCACGGTGATGACACCCTCCTTGCCGACCTTCTCCATGGCCTGAGCAATCAAGTTGCCAACATGAGTGTCACCGTTAGCAGAGATAGTCGCGACCTGGGCAATCTCCCCAGTGGTCGTGATCGTCTTCGTGTGAGCAGCTAAGAACTCTACGACACGGTCAACTGCAGCTTGCGAACCCCTGCGGAGATCCATGGGGTTGCAACCGGCAGCAACGTTCTTGACACCCTCGGAGTAGATGGCACGAGCAAGGACAGTTGCGGTGGTCGTACCGTCACCAGCTATCTCGTTAGTCTTCTGTGCGACATCCTGGATAAGGCTATTAAGCAGGTGTGAGCGTGTGAACGACACGTCAGGAAGGTGATCTCCTTTACCGAGCACCAAGGTTCTCAAACTTGTTCTTGAGCGAGATGGCCTTCGCAACAGTGACACCGTCTGGGAGATGTACACATTAATACAAATAAAACACTTTTCCGAATGGTGACAACCTTCACTTACCCTTGGTAATCTTTGGTCCACCGTACGATTGCTCGATGATGACATTACGGCCTGCAATGCGGTCAGCGACGAGTGACATCACAACGGGGGTCTAACACACCCTTGGGACCAAGCGTGACGCTAACAGCATTGGCAAGGACGTCAACACCCTTTAATATGCTTGCACGGACCGTCATTGGAGAATGCGATTTCCTTGTGGGCACCGCGAGCAAGAATGGGCTTAGAGGCCTTTGCAGCTGCCCGGCGGACAGCCCTTGACGACGTGGACGAGATAGCGTGCATGTCTGATTTTGAGGGAAGAAGGACGAGAAGAAGGACGAAAACGAGGACGAGGATGAAGTCAAGAAACAAGCCCGAGTGTGGAATACGAACTCAAGCAATAAAAACTTTCAGACGGGAAAAATCTAGAAAACACGTCACGGGTCACATGTCACACGTCAATTCAAGTTGTTGGTGCATACATACTTTTCTTGGAAAGAAACATAAAAAAACAATCCTCACGGGTAAAACTAAGCGATGAAAAAAATGTATAATTTCTGCGGTAGAGTACTATGGTAGTGTGCACTGTGCAGCGGTACTTTACACACGTGCGCGGGTATTTGAGAGAGAGTACGTACGATATCATTCTAAAGTCGATAGTAGAACCGGTAAGTGGACAGCAATGAACTGACAGTAACGAAGAAGCGTACCAGCAATGAAGAGGAATCAGCCAGCCAGTCATAGGTCAACTCGACTAGCATAAATCATTGATGCAAGTTTCTGGCTATCCATGTCCTCGTCCCTCGGTATAAACCTGCACGGGAACTGGAGCGGATGTCTACAAGGTCCAAATTAACACCCACTCTCATTCCACAGAAAAGCACTTACGGCCTGTAGTCCATTTCACCTCCCCAGATCCCTTGGTCTTCTCGATCTTGAACAGTGCCAGGATGCACACCATCGCACACCACAGGGAGGCGTCCCCGGACAAAGTTACATCACCCACATCTCAGTGGCGGGGAGAACTGGCCGATCAGAGTATTTTTTTCGATCACTTCTCAAGCAACTCGACAGCAAGCTCTTCAGAGTTCAACGCGATGGTCTCCTGGTTGAAGACAGTCGTGTAGATGATATCTCCTGCTCACGTGAAGCGTTCAGGATAGGAATAAGAACAAATACTGATGTACCAGTGACTCGGACGCACCGTATGTCTTTGCTCATTCTGCATACGTGAGATATGGCGTATCTGCATTCATGCCCCACACGCTTCCAATGAAAGGAATTGGCGTGGGACCAGGCGGAAGGGGTGGTCTGCTACAGGTGCTGTCGATAGTGGCGGAGGGTGGTCTGCTCGTGCTTGAAGGCCGTCTGAGTTTTCTCACACCCTCGATCGCCAGCAAGGGCCGCCGCCAATGCGGCTATTGATACTAGGGATGCCTGGTAGAGGAATGGGAAGAAAGTGAGCAACGCAGGCCGCCAGAGCCTAAAGGAACACTAGCGGCCTTGTGGAGATTCTTTAACTTATAAGTTGATATTCTATACGGCTGCGTTCCCAAACACAACTCAAAGTCGCGCTCAGGCTACTTGATGATTATGGGTGCCCTTCACCCATTACCGTAACACCCCCAAGGTCAAGGGGGATACCATGTACATAGAAAAACGTGCACTCGAAGCGAATGCATGCAATGGTCACGGCGTGGACGGCTGGCTCACTCCGGCTCCCCGTGCATTCGCACAGTTTCATGGTTGGAAAAATCAAGGAAGTGAAATAACTTTCCACGAATACAGTTTAAAGTGAGCTTGCATTGTGCATTGTATCATGGTGGTGATGGTCACTGGTGAGGAGTTTAGAACAATCACCGTGACGTGCAGCGGAGAGTGAAAATATGGACAAGTGCTGTAGTGTACTGCTAGGCTAGTCTGCCAACTTACTCAAGCTGCAACTCGACGACTACACAACAAGATCACCACCAAGAACAAGCTCCCGAATTTCTACGATGGGCAGAAATAGTAAGTAATTAGCCCCATGCCCGTAATGCGGACTGTCAAACTCAGCCATTGCGCAGAATCACACAAATCTCTCATGCCACATAAACCCAGTGGGTTCTTCCCAATTCACGATCGACTAGTCATAACACTTTTCAAGAGCTCAAGAAGGATCCCGGTGTCCCAAAACTTCCAGATCTCAAAGTCCGAAATGCAGAGAAGCAGAAGGCTCGCTCTGTAAGTCACCCAGCCTTCGAGTGAGACATGGCATATCAATCACTTACCACCACTAGCCACCTATTCGCACCGATCCAGACGCGACGATGGCATCCGAACCCACTCTTTCGTCTCTCGCGATGCTGGCCTCCTCGCAAGAACAAGCTTCTAGCTCAGCATCATTAGCCAAAAAGACGAAAGAGCAGATCCGACGTCATTACGTTCGGTCATTGCACAAGGTGGTCGATGAAAGCGATATAATCATCCTAGTCCTGGATGCCCGTGACCCAGAGGGGTGCCGAAGTCGATTGGTGGAAGAAGAGGTTCGAAGACGTGAAAGTGAAGGAAAGAAGCTTGTTTTGGTCCTGAACAAAATAGGTATGTCTCGTCTCGCACTGTTGGTGCGTTCTTCTCTTATTTTGCCCTTATCTGCATGACCACCTAGATCTTGTCCCGAGAGAGAATGCTCAGCAATGGCTGCGTTATCTCCGGCACTACACCCCCACACTTCCATTCCGCTCAGCGTTATCCAACCAACGGTCCAATCTGTCTTCCGCCACCGCTCCAGCACTCGTTCGCCTGTTGAAGGCTTACAGACCTAGCGCTGCCCAGAGCGTAACCGTCGGCGTGGTCGGGTTTCCCAATGTGGGTAAAAGCAGTCTCATCAACTCTCTGAAAAGATCGAAAGTCAGTACGTTCCTAATTGGTGCGGTGATAGTCGACTTACTAGCAATTATCCTTGTTCTTGGCAGGCTTGTGCAGTTGCGGCACAGCCTGGACACACCAAGGACCTTCAGACCGTCCAACTCGAGCGCGGCATCAAGATTATCGACTCACCTGGAGTCGTCTTTGATGAAGATGAGGATGAGACCAACGTCAATCAACGTCAGAAAGGCAGCATATTACTCCGCAATGTAGTCAAAGTCGAGGATGTCGAAGATCCTATTGCTGTTGGTGAGTCGCCACACGAGCTTACACGACGGACGAAAGTAGTAAAATACGTCGCTTCGATAGTGGAAGAAATCCTCCTACGAACAGAACGCGGGACTCTACAGAAGATATATAACCTCCTAGAATTCTCAAACACGTTAGAGTTCCTCACAATGCTGGCTCTGAGCAGTGGCAGATTACTGAAGGTATTTTTCTCCTGTCCATACTGGCTTGCAAAAGCTGATTATGATGCGGGAACGAAGGGCGGTACCCCAGACGTCCTCTCAGCTGCTCGACAGGTGTTAATGGACTGGAACCACCAAAAGATCCCTTACTTCTCAGTCCCACCCTCGATCCACCCATCGTCTATACCTTCAACGGTGCCCAACACAGGTGGCAGTGTCGCTCCCGGAGCAGAGACCGTCGGTCAAGCCCAAATCCTAACAGAGTTCTCGAAACCGTTCGAGCTAGCGGGGTTATTCGGTGCAGCGGACGCTGGTGCATTCGGTGATGCATCTGTACAAGAGGTCACGATGGAGGACGACAGCACCACGGGCCAAGAACCCGAAATGATGGTGGCCGAAGACATGCCCGCTCGAATACCCCAGAAAAGATCACATTCTCCTCCTCCGGATCGCGAGCCGTACATCGCTCCAGGTGGAACTCAAAACCAAGCGTCAGACGCCGCGTTCATGCGCACGCCGAAGCGACTCAGACGCGCGAAAGATCTCTCGGCATACGAAGAAGCGGCGGGGCGTAGTCATCCATTGAACAGAAAGGTGTTGAAGCGAGATGCCAAGCGGGCGAGACGGGCTGCGACGAAGCTCCATAAGAGCCTGGGGCAAACATCGGGCATGGAAATTGACGAGCTGCAGAATACGTTTATGACGGGGATCGAAAAGTGAAGCTGGGGCTGTCTTCGTGCATGGCACTGTGATCATACCAACATGTACACTGCCTTCTTACTCAATCAATCAACACGGTCTTGGAGAACTTGTTGGTATTCAAAGTTGGCTAAGATTGTCGCTAAACCTTCACAAGTTTGCTACTAGCAGGTAACTAGTCTAATATCACTGAAACGCACTCGCTGACAATTTCTGTCACGCGGGCTGAACTTACAGTCTTGGAACTGCATGGCGAGATTAACCATGGGCTATGTAGTTGGATTTGGACAAGTAAGCCATCACGATTGCATTTGAACGTACGTGTTACTGATGATACCCTCAGATGCTCTGCCTCCCTGTTGGTCCAAAGTATGGCGATTGTACGCTGCGAGCTCTGCTGCGCTGTGTCCTAGCGCACAGAAGAAAAAGACCTCGAAATCCGAGACCTGCAAGAGATCCAGAACATCGCCAATCGATTTCACAAACGAAATCGAAATGCCAGAAAATCTTATCAGTCTCTCCCGACATATGACGGGCACAGTGGTTCCGAAAGACGAAACATAATGAGTCTTCGTTCTAGGCGGTACAGAAATGATGCTGTCAAGCCTTGTGCAGGACCGTCCTAGATCTGTGACGTTAATCCTATCCACGTGGTGTCGGAGCGTCGCGAGCTCCACTGCAGTAGCAGAGCATTATCGTTGGACATATGGCGATACAAATCATATATGTACAAAGCAGAAGGTCTTACATTGCCTAACAAGAAACTAAATATCGCCGTTCAAGTGCCAAACACTTCCTCTGTACGCGACCGACCAGCTCCACGGTAACGACCAGTTGCCCCCCCCAGCAGTTACATATGTTATCTTGCCATCCTACATGTAAAGGTACACCAACGCGTCATAAGTCACCTCGGACACTGCCAACACAATATGGTCCTCCGTAAGCATCGGTCCTAGCGAAGGTCCTAGCGGGAAAGGACCACGGGGAATGTCGTGAATTCGAGCAAGCTTCTGCAGCTCAAGGATAGCAATGCCCCCCGGTAACCTCGTTGTAACGTCCTCCAAAAAGGGGGACACCTCGGCCCTGATCTTGGACTCAGACTCTAGGAGTGTCCACATAGAGCTGTCGTGAGCGGCTTCTGGGGACTTTGGGGGGAGGCGGTATGATCGGAGTGTATGTTGATTGAAGTCGTAGAGATTTGCTGTGTGCTCAGCGGCGGGATGTATGTACTTGGTGCCGTTGGTGTAGCGAATCCAGGAGTCAGAAGGATCTAAGGGAAGAATACGTGTGCTGGCAGGACCCCAATCCTGCCATGGAATCACTTGTGATACAGCATCTTCGCTCCCGTGGTTCCGGTTGGCACGAGCGACAAATGTAGACCGCAATGCCATCAAAACCACCGGCCAGATGGTGAAGTTGTCGTCTAGGAGACGCAATACCACGACATACAAACAACAATCGCCTTGCGATGCCGCAAAGGGCACTCTTGGGGATGGTGTCGCGAGAGGATTAGGCTCCGAACGTATACAGATGTTCAGGTCATCTCCTCGGACTCTGGGTAATTGGAATCTACAGATACATGGAATGTCTGCAAATCGCAGCGGTGAGCGGTTGGGGTAGCGGTAAGGCCATGCAGGCACTCTGAGATGCTGAGGACATCAAGACAAGGTTCGCGAGGCGTTGGAACTGTGGCAGCGAGGATAAGGTCTTTAGTGAGCATTGAGAACGAGCGTAACTCCGCGCATTGTATAAACTAGATAAGGGGGAGGTAGATTTGAACGTCGAATGCTGCACAGGGAAGTAAACACACCATTTCTTGCTTGCCCGTGCTCCAGTCCCAGACCACGAAATCGCCTGCCGACGATGCACGGTAGGCGCCGTCCTGGAATAAGATGACAACGCGTGGCCACAGATCTGGATTATGAACCTTGGGTCTATCCATGTGGGCATGCCTTGAACTTGGTGTATTAGAGGTGTACAGGCTAGGGTGTGTGATATTCCGGTAGAGAGCGTGAAAAAATGAATCTTGCATATTTCCTCGCCGCTATAAGGGACCCCACTGCCTCAGTATGGTGCCCAAAATCCTTTGCATTATAAGAGTTCACATAACCTCGATGCATACGAGCAGATCTTGCGCGACATCGAAATAAAAATTCCGGATTTTTACCCCAAGATGGACGGTCCACTGCTTTTCAAGGATGCCCTTGATTCTGCACGGAAGCTGAATAAAAGAGATGGAGCGGTCACCGAATAAAGCATGGGCGAGGACGCCGCCAACAAGATCCCATGAACTGCTCTCCATTTGGACCCCCTTAAATCCTGCCCATCGCATCTCCCTCCAGGCCTGGTTGTACAACCCAAGCACCTGCGAAGGTCGCAAATTATTCACGTCTGGATACCTACCACCGTCCATATGTGACCCAAAGAGTTCGATCTGATGAAAGGGCGAATGTCTTGTTGGAACTGTTCAAACGTTCAGAAGGTCGTATAAGTAGCTGGCACTGCGCCATCTGTTGCTTACCTAATCGAGTATTATTTCTTTCACCTTCGTCGTATAATAATTATCATCATCTGTAACTATAACCTCACTGTCTCGCCACTGAAACCTATAGGCCTAAACCTCCACCAACGGATTACTTGATGTCAGTGCAGATAGATCAGAGTAGGCCGCCGTACATGAGGACATTCTGCCAGCTATGTACCCATGTGAAAATCAAATCGAGGTTGCGTCTTTGACAAACCCCCATAGCTCTCCACAAGAATCACCACCAGAATCCAAGAAAGTGAGTCCATTATTTTACACTCAACCCGATTTATTTTTTTACGTCTGCCCAGCTTACCAGCTGTCGCGAAGATGCTGCATGGGATCAACCTGAGAGTCAGATACCACTAGCACCCGTCAGATTTATTGACATCCCTGCATCAGGAGTCAGCGCTAGTCAGCATCCGAGCCATGTGAGAGTCAGATCAACGACGCCTTGATCCCCGCCAGCTAGCCACATCTTGGTCTGCCATAATACCTGTGGAAGGTACACATGTCTCGAAATCGAGCGTTCCCAAGTGCGTTCTGAACTCCTTGCGGCGCTGGCTCAGAGCAGCGGCATACTAATGAAAGAACTTTTATCCTGTCCGCACCATATCGCAGAGCTGATTACGATCGCTCGAAGAACGACCCGTAACGAGTCGCAAGTCATTCCCGTTCGAACTCAAACACGCATGTCAGCCACTTCGTCCGTGTTGCAAGCCCAGAGGACTCAGATGCGCCAAAGGCCGTTTGGCATACGAAGACTCGGAAGCCGCTGCGTGGAGGAGGGTATTGAACTGGATGGCGTTCAAGCAAGATGCCGAGTACTTGTGTACAGTTTAGTCGCTTTTCCTTGGGCGGTATGTACAGTATTTTAAAGTTAGTCTATTACACAGGGAACGAGAGTTCGATAAATGGGGTGAGCTGCTCGCTAATTTTCAAGGCGTCCTACACGGTGGTACCCATACCAGTACGACAAAATCCTAGACGACGTCCCTAAGAATTGCCATCATGAAGGCTCGCAGGGCAAAGCGCTCATCGGGTGGAAACAAAGGTACTTCGTTCGGATAACATGTTAGACCTTCAAAGTTGATCGGTATGCTGAGAGCTGACTTGTAGCCTAGCACCTCCAGCGAAACAGGGACTCCCACTCCAGCACCGTCTATCAGAGCCATCTCCCGGATTTTTCGTTTCTGGCAGTATATAAACCTTATCCTGTCTCTTGCCTTCTCGTGTCCGCCACGGTACTGAAGAACAATACATGGGGTAGGCGCGAGTCTTGGTGGGTCAGCCATGACCGTTATCATCGAACTTGGGAGCATTCAGCGAGGGTTTTTCGACCGTTGGGGGAGGTCCACGTTTGTCTGTGCACACGGGGAGTAACAGTAGTTGGTATGTATCGTACAACTTGGAATTTATAATGTTCGAAGGACGATGCTGATGGAAAGGCTACACATACACCCTATGCGGAGTTCGGTCGTTTGAACCACCTACGATACTTCATGATGTCAAAGCACATCCAAAATACAACACCGCCTGCAAGGGGATGTGATACGTTAAATTTTCAATGCCTCGGAGGAAGAGGCGCTGCGGGTGGGGTGCAGACAGGTTTTCTTGCCGAATGTGAGAGTGAGATTACGATCTGCATATTGCCGGATACTTAGCGTTACACATACCGTCAGAAAGCGCCGCCTTGGAAGAAAGGCAGCTGCGGTCTCTCAGCATAAGCACCATAATATCAGGAGGGTCATCGCTCCTTCACCCAGATGAGGAACTGGGAAGTGGTAGTCTGTGATCTGAGCATCCTCAGCATCGCCAGAGAAGACCAACAAAGGATGAAATACAACAGTCAATTACACGTGGACCACACGAATGTCCCCGAAGACATTTACAGCTGTGAGAAAACTTCAAGCAGCACTCCTGCAAAGCCTCGTTCACTTGTCGTTTCGCAAATAGCTACGAGAATATACGCACTCCTCATCCGCACGAAACACTTCGCAGATCTCCTCCGTCATCGAGACTCGAGCGTCGGCATCGCCAGGTTCGACGTCCATCATTTTGGTCGCTGTACTGCGCTGTGGTCCACCGTCATGTAGGCCATTCGGCTGCTCGACGGGCCCCCAGAATGACGTGCCTCCCATCGCCTCCATTTGCCTGTTGACCTCGCGGCTCAGGTCACGCGTCGTGTAGTGTCGTGTCTGGAATCCCCGGAGGTTGAGTACGAGACGCTGTCCGACCATTGAGAGGAGGGGAAACGATAATCTGTAGAGGGAGGTGTAATGAATCAACAGATGATATTAACGGATTGGAGATAATCGATGCTCACCCTAGCGTAGTTAGATTTCGCGGGTCCTGTTTGCGATCAAGACAACTTACCTGAGGACAGATCAGAATAGGACGATTAAAATTTCTTACAGTTCTATACACTGTCCTGTCACATTCTCTCGAGTGAGCACACGGGCGACATCATGGATGAAAACGCATACCAGCATATGATGGTAAACAAGTTGTTGAAGACACCTGCCTGTAGAGCAGTGAGACCCATCTACGTCCGAAAGAGCTCGGACAACCTACAATATAAAATACAACGGCTGAACCACGACGATGAGCAGTCTTGTGCAGAAGAATGCGGGACTAAATGATCCTACCGTCTCTTACAAGAAGGCGTAACAGGATTGAGGGATAAAGATGTCGAGAGTCATTTGAGAACTTGCGAAGACTGTACATGACCGTGGCGAACATTCCGGTGTCGAGCAACAGGCTATGGAAGTGGGTTAACAAACACACAGCTTATACTTGCATGATCCACCCACGTGACAACAAACGATGGCCACTGCAAGTGGATTTTGAAGGGATCTCAGCGGATGTCGAGAATTATTAAAGCGGGGAGAAACTTACACCAAAAGCTACGAGTCATGACAAGGGAATTATCAAAACGGCGGTGATACTGGCGAACGGAAGGACTTACAAGATATTGGTGAGACACAAACACCAATCTGGTCCAAGTACTGGAAATCAACGACTGAAGGGGCAGAAAATGGGATCAACCCGCGCACGCGAATTCAACCAAGTTAGTGCTCACAATCTGCAGTGGTCGCTCCATAAACCATCATCCCAACGACAACGAGGACGTAGACAACATATAAGAGAATCAGCGACACCGCAGCACGGTACGTGCACCCCCATATCGCCCAGGCGCGCGTCAGAACCAGAACTACGGTTTGAACATAGCACAGATATACCCTGGATCATAATCAGAGTGCTTACTATGAATTGATTCTGCGGAGAAGATCATGAAGATCGCGGCGGACAGGTTAAAGTTTGCACAGAACTGGTGGTCTGATTGGGATTCAGATGTTGAGACAAAAGCATATGAATACCTTTTCTGAGCCATGACTCAGGTTCCCCGTTTCCTCGAGCACGACGACTGACTGTCCGATCAGGTTACCATACCGGTTTAGTAGGAAGGTCGCCTTAACGATTGTCCAGGGAGCTCCCCACACATACTCCACCTTGAAACGTCAGTTCTTAGGCAGATTCCTGACAAGGCAAAGGAAGTACGCACCTCGCGAGAGAAAGTTAAAAGATAGTCGTAAACAAGTAAGGAGTGACCTGCAAAAAAGAAGGACCTGCAACGGCCGAGTCATTCGATAGGGCATCATATAGCACAGATATATGCTCACTTCCGAACAAATAGAAGGTTCAGAAACTCAGGTGGTACTGACATGACGGATGAGAAGAGGATTAGGCCGAACTGTTAGCAGAGTCCTATTGAGAGGAGCCAAAACAATGAGGATGGGAATTTGGGGAAACGTCTTTGAGGCGTGCGAGATGCGCTTATAATTAGCAGTTGAGGGCGCGAGTCTGGTAAACACATCCTATAATATGAATGCCAGCTGGCCCGGGGTCCCCGATGCTAAGAGGTGAGAAAAATGGTGAGATAACCAACAGAGCGCAATTTGACAGGTTACCACATGCCTACAAAAAATCCCCACATCATGGGGTCAAGTGGTCAAGCTTCAAGCTTTCAAGTATGGGGATGAGTATGTAATTGCATATTGCATTTGTTGTCACACAGGTTGACCTCGATCGAAGCAAATTTTAATAAACTACACTTACTGTAAATCTCGAAAAGATCACGCCAAGCCAGGCACGTCAAGGTCCAATTTGGCCGATTTAGGGCTCAGGCCGCAGGCCTCAGATCTCAGAGCCTGGCTTCAGTGACTATAGCTAGTAGGCCCGAGCCTTGAGCCTACTAGTAAGCCGTCCCAAACCAGTCCCGTGCGTGCTGCAGTATCGTGATGGCCTTGGCAAGAACTCTGCCAGATCTCGCCACTGGTATGCAACTCCTAAGGAACTCCAAGACAAGGAGACCTTGCAGTATCTTGTTATTTCACGAGTGCATGCATCCCTGAATAGCATAATGTAACCACAGCAAACAACCTCCGAGTGGATCTGCATCGAGTGCAGCTGCAGAGCTCCGAAATCCTCGGTCAAAACACCTCATGATGGACTTCAACATTTGAACCACTACTTCAGATATTATCTATCTATACACAGCATATATATATAATAAACCTCGCGAATATAATAAGTTAGAAGAGAACACATTCAGGATTCAGGTACGTAGGGTCAATGTCCATCGCACTGATCCCATTGCCAACACTGGCAGTATCACAATGCACATGAGTTAGTGTCCAACAGATGATGGGGATCCGGAACCGTTTGCAGAGCCATTGCTTCCAGCAAGCAAGGAAGATAAGCGTGTACACAGGTATTCCAACATAACGCTAGATGAGTAATGAATGAGTGAGTGAGGTGAAGTGAATGTCCAGGCTCGCGTAGCTGGTGTGCAGCGAACTTCCGTGGAGTGCGGTGATTAATAGGATAATATCATAAGCCAGGGGTTTAGCACGGTCTGTCGGGGACAGGGCGGACGGTCAGCAAAGAGGGGCGGGGGGATGGCGCGCGGTGCGGCACTCATAGGGAACAAGATATGGCACCCTACGACGATCCTAGAAACAACGCCCCCAAAACGTCAATTCAGCCTCACCCTCGTCCACCGCCGACGCACACTCGGAAGACAGACTCATGCAATCGGAAAAATAACAGCCCAGTCCCCCAGATCGACGGTCCACTCTGCCGGCACAAGCACCATCTCCAGTTGAGGACGACCATCCCCGGCCGCGACGACGCCGCACAGCACGAGCGCGAGGCGGAAGCGCTGCCAGATGCGCGGGACCTCAATGAAGAAGTTGGACTTCTTGACTTGCTTCTTCGTCGTGCCCCACATGATGTTGTAACTGAAGAGGTGCGTGAGGAGCGCGACGGAGAGGTAGATACTCAGCCCACCGAAGAAGGAGCTGTGGGGTGTGTGTGAGCGGATGGGGATGGGACGGGTGCGAACGGAATGGGAAGGGAGGGACTCGGGGAGAGGGGTAAAGATACGGGATGGAAGGAGAGAAACATACAAGAACGGCACCCATTTCAGATTCTCCACCAGGGATGACAACAGCGTGCGGTGTCCGAAGAGGTATTCAAGCAGCGCGAACCCCAGATTCACGAGCCGAGGGAACACGACCGTGCACGCGAGCCACACCTCGAAGCTGTGCAGGAAGTACTCGTCGATGTCGACCTGGAACCTGAGGAGTAGGTAGTTGAGGAGCGAGAGGGCGGCGGCAGCGGCTATGCCGTCTGGAGTCGTGGTTGATGAGCGACAGGAAGGAGGAAGAACGGACAGGGTGCTACTACAGGGGTGAGGACTTACAATACGAGAACATGTCTGTGAGAGTGCGCGTAAGTCAGCAAGCACAAAGACGAGAATGTCTGCGGGCCACACGCTACGTACATGCCATCATGCTGAACTTGTAGTGGACCGGCGCGCTGGATCACACAAAGACGTGCAGCTGCTTCGAGATCGGGCCTTTCTTCCACCAGTCAATAAGGGGGTTAAAGATCAGCTCGTTGCATCCTGGAACGGGGAGATTAGTGCCATACGTATGCATACCGCCCGCCTCGCGAGTTACACACCATATGCGTACTTTCTGCCAGCGGTTCAGTTCGTCGTCGACGGTCAGTAAGACCCCATCCTTGAATCCCCCTTTGGAGTACGTCGCCCAGCGGATGACGTAGCCCTTGAACTACGAACGCCGATATCAGACAAACGATCCACAGTTGTATACTCCGGGATAACGAATTTACCTGGAGATGCAGGGCCATGCCAAAGTCCTCCGACACGTTTGCCTCAGAGCAGATCTCCTTCTTGCCGCTGCTGGATCGACGAATGCCGCATCCTGCAGCGCGGACCAGCGCAGGAACGCGTTGTGGCCGACGAACGGAGCGACCTTGCCGTTCGCG
>MU123911.1:7708-46049 GCA_014904935.1 Melanogaster broomeanus | reverse complement strand
CAGCCTACCTGGGACAGAGAGAAGAATTGCACCGTTCGACACCAGAAAACTCGCTGAAAAGAGGAGATATCAACTGGGACACAGCGAGATGGACATCATGCAACACAAGATCGAAGCTGCACGACGGGTTAACACCAATGTAAGTCGGAATGAGATCGACCCACTTCGCAAGCACGCTGCTTTCAACATCTTCTCGAGGTTTCAAGCCTCGAGGAGCGCGCAACGTCGTCTTGACCACTGCATCCTCTGCAGTGCTAGCGACGCAGAAGACTCCATGACGAGTCCTCCGAGGATTGCCTCGATGTTTACTGTAATACCGATGTCCGAGTCTTCGCCCAGTGGACAGCTCGGGTAACCTTCCTGCGTGCTGCCACTGAAGCCTGGGCTGGCAGCGATGCGAGAGGACGGGAAAGACGTGGATTTTCCAAGTCGTGGTCAGACGCTTCTTCCGGCTGTTGTCAGTGATGGGATCGGGATCGGGAGCACACGCAATTTTGAATGCCTTGATGGTGAGGAGTTTAGTTTTCCATCGGAGTTCGCGATGGCGCAGTCGGACTTGAAGTGACCCCGAAAGAGGACAGCGTCGAATACGATATGATAATTGACAGGGCGGTCGGTTGAGCGATATCTGGTGAGATTCCGATGCACCGACGACCACGACTTCTCTCTCAGAAACACATACACCTTGAGCTCGGTCAGCGGAAAACCTTGCTAAGGCACGTCCGAGGACCGACGAGGCCCGTCAATAGACATCGATGTCCCTGGATCACCTGGGCTTTATTCAGATCTCATCTTCTTTGAACCATTGGTCCGTCCACTTGGCCTCGGGACCCCACCTTGCAGCGAAGCGGTTCATAAAAAGTGGTTTTAATTGAGATGAGAGCGTATTCCTCGAGGATATCCGCGGACTTGGTGTGTGCAGGCTGGGAGAGTGGGATTGCATCAGTAATCGGCTGCCGCAGAGAAAATGATGCAGGGATAGGGCAGTGCCGACAGCATGTTGGAAGGTGCATATGCGATACTTATAAACTCTGTGATAGCCTGAAAAAAGCACACAGGAAGTGTTTCGTGCATGATGGATGGATGAGATGGTGGTGAAACAGATGTAGGTGGCATTGGGACGAGTCAGCGGGGAATCACAGTTGGCCATATGGAACCACACGTCCAGAACAAGACAGAGCCAGAGAGCTAACTGCACGTCGATGGAGTGACAAGGGTATCTAGGTTCCGAGAAGGTAAAGCACAGCAGGCTCGATGCGGTATATGTCATGGAATGGCGTGAGATGTGCACAGATTTTCTGCCACCTAGCACCTGCACAGCGATCACCCACTGCCCCTGAAAATTGTCGAAGAATGCAGAACAACTTCGGCGCAGTTGATTGGTGTGATCCATGTGTCGGTCGTGCGGGCGTACCGTTGGAATTTCACTATGTTGCTCTGACATAGTACATGATCATGGCGAAAATGGACTCAGCGGTATGCACGAGTGCTGTGGCGGGCCGGCGTAGAGTCTAGTCATCAGCAAAACTCCGAGCCCATTTTTTTCACTTAAAGTTCATTATCATAAGCATTAATGTGACAAAAGGCAGTTTTTAATGTCCTCCTGTACCCATGAAAATAAGGCCACGCATATTACGATCCTGAGTTTCCATGGCTTACAACCCATTAATGCCATTGAAGTGCCATTAAACGGATCAGGCTAAAAGCGAACAATGATGTCTTAAAAGCATTGCACTGCTAATTAATGAGCATAAATTGCATGACAATGGGAGGTCAATAGTACATCAAAGGAGTGACTAATCGGAGGGAGGGAGGACAGGAATGGGAATAATGGTGCGACTCAGAAAGTCGGATCACTGGGGGATTCATAACTACTACTACTAGTAGTAGGTTGGTCTGCGAACGCCAGTTCAAAGAGGAAAGAAGTCTACAAATAATGGATAAAAAGTGAGAAACTTCATGTAGTCCATGTCAAAACTCTTACACAGCATTGAGGCGACAGGGTTGTTTTCGAGATGACGGGTCCACTTTCGAGACAGTGGGGTTGATTTTGGGTTGATTTTGAAAAAGTCGGGTCTGACGGGTCTGCTTTCGCGATGGTGGGGTCATCTGCGAGAGTAGTTAGTTATTAGCAAATAAAAATAGAAATAGAAAAAACTGGTGCGTCGAACGTTGCGGCTGCACACGAGCACGCGTTATCTGGTAGATGGGAGAGATGGGGGAGGAGTCAGGAGAACCACGCCGCAGTATGTGTGCACGCGTGATTGTCGTAGCTGCAACGGTAGTTAGTTATGAGCAAATAAAAATAGAAACGTTGCGGCTGCGCACGAGCACGCGTTGTCTGTGAGCAAATAAAAATAGAAATAAAAAACCTACAGTGTACGTCGAATGTTGCGGCTGCGCACGAGCGCGCATTGACTGGTAGATGCGGGAGATGGGGGTGGAGGAGTCAGGAGAGCCACGCTACTGTATGTGTACGCGCATGATCGTCGTAGCTGCAACGGTAGTTAGTTATGAGCAAATAAAAATAGAACAAAAAACCTACGGTGTGCGTCGAATGTTGCGGCTGCGCACGAGCGCGCATTGACTGGTAGATGCGGGAGATGGGGGTGGAGGAGTCAGGAGAACTACACCACAGTATGTGCGTGCGTAATTGTCGTAGCTGCAACGGTAGTTAGTTATGAATAAAAATAGAAATAAAAAACCTACGGTGTGCGTCGAATGTTGCAGCTGCGCACGAGCGCGCATTGACTAGTAGATGCGGGAGATGGGGGTGGAGGAGTCAGGAGAGCCACGCCACTGTATGTGTACGCGCATGATCGTCGTAGCTGCAACGGTAGTTAGTTATTAGCAAATAAAAATAGAAATAAAAAAACCTACGGTATGCGTCGAATGTTGCGGCTGCGCACGAGCGCAAGTTGACTGGTAGATGCGGGAGATGGGAGTGGAGGAGTCAGGAGAGGTGCGTCGCGGTATGTGCGCGCGTGATTGTCATAGCTGCGAGTGTAGTTAGTTATTAGCAAATAAAAGGAGAAATGACAAACTAGTGTGGGTCGAACGTTGTGGCTGCACATGAGCGTGCGTTGTCTGGTAGACGCGGGAGGAGTCAGTAGGGGTGCCACGGTACGTGTGCGTGCGTGATTGTCGCATCTGCGAGAGTACAAGGGGGGAGGACCAAAGACAAGGGGGTGAAGCCAAAAACGAGCATGTGGGGTCATCAGCAAGCACATGGGGCCAAAGACGAGCGGGTGAGGCCAAAAATGAGTGGGTGAGCTCAAAGATGAGCGGGCGGGCTCAAAAACAATTAGTTAGGGCCATAAACGGGCGGATGAGGCCTATGATAAACGAGAGGCCGGGCTTGAAGGCAGAGCCACGTTCCGCAACTTGAGCAAATAAATGGACCATTCGACGACTATCGACACCAACCTTGTCATTCTATGCACCAACGGTGTCAAACTGACCAGAGGGTCGTGTCGAAACGTCCATAAAGCTCGATATTTCAAGTTGTACCGTGCGATCTCCAAGTGACGATTCCGAGGGCGAGTAACTGAGGCCTGGGTTGGATGGACTGGAACTGTGGATAATTTGGCTAACGATGCTTACTAAGTTAATGCTTGAACACTGACGTGGCTAGTCACGTGACCTCATATTTTGAAAATTGACGCAAGTTCATGCTATTAGGAAAAACACATACTACACATTACATGCGACTTGGCTACAACTAGTATTTTCAACAATTTTTTTTTTACTTCTGAGATCTCTTTTTTTTTTCCGTCATTTACCCTCTGAGGCAGACTGCACCATAATTCGTCGGATTGACAAGGTCCTGATGAGGCATGTGGAAACTGCCAACATCAAAACCAACCACCACCACCATTTTCGGACCCACCGCACCAGAACCGACCCTGCCGTCTCAAAAGCAGACCCACTATATCGAAAGCAGACCCGCCTCCTCACATGTGACCCAGGGTGTGGAAAGTGGACCCAACGAGTCGAAAATGGACCTGCAACCCCAAAATGGATCCTGTCACCTCAAAATCGACCCCACCACCTCAACAGCAGACCTGACGAGTAGAAAATGGACCTGTCCCCTCAAAATCGACCCCGCCATCTCAAATGTGGACCCGACATGTCGAAAATGGTCCTGTCACCTCAACATTGATCCCGTCGTCTCATAGTGAACCTGGCGTGTTGATCGAAAACAGACCCATCATCTTGAAAATAACCCCGTCGCCTCGAAAAACAGACCTGTCACCTTCGAGAGTGGACATTCAGTATTTTAGTCTTCCTATTACTGTACTACAAACTACGGCTACATTATTAATTGTAGAATGTGAAGTCCATTGAAAAAGACCACTGCATTGTCACTCATTTAATATCATTTTTCTCATTGTACAACTTGCCGCAATTTTGCACAGAAGTTACCATGTTGTTTAAGTAAGATAATTTGGGCATAATGGACTTTGAGTTTTGCATGATGATGTTTCTGATGCTGTTGTGCATGGCGATCTCTCAGGTGTATGTGATCTCGGTTGCATTGATATCGCAGGACTTACACGCCAGCATGCAGTCGGTGCATTGATATCGCTGACTTCACGCGCATGCAGTCGAGTGCTATGAACAAGGGGAGAGCATGTATCGCCGATTTCGGTCTGTCGATGTTATTGACGGGATTGGGAGGGTCGACATTTGCACATCTGTTCAGGCAAAGGGGACATTGCAATGGGCAGCTCCAGAGAACCTCTACCTGAACACGCAGGTCTCTGGAAACAGAGAGAACGTCCCAAAGGTTTCTCCGACGACGCGAAGCGACATATATTCTTTCGGCAGAATAATGCTGCAGGTTCGTCATTATCTGATACTGTTCATGCTCTGAGGCAAGGGGTCTGAGAAAGGTCAAGGTCCTGACGGGGAAAATACCATATCATTACTATCCCACCGATCCACCAGTGGTGCTTGCAATTTCACAAGGAAAAAATCCCCGGCGTCCCGATTTAACGGAGATCACAGACCGTCAATGGGCGTTCATCCAGAAATGCTGGTCAACTGTGGATGAGGGTCGATGGCGTCCCTCCGATGAGGAGGTTGTGGAGTTTACGAGGGATGAGTTTGTGAAGATGATGTTATCTCAGGGCAGACCAGCTTTCATCCCGCGGGACTCCGTGCGCAGGAAATAAACTCTGCAGTGGGGACTCGCAGGAAGGGCAGCGGCTAACAGTGTGTATGGAGTGATGGCTCGAACAAAGTATGTACTTACTCCTACGATCACAAACGTTTAAGGCAGAATATCATCTTAGGAGACAGTGTTGTACATGTATTTATCTTCGGCATGACAACAGGCAACAATACCTGAAAATCAGTGCCCATCGCATATGTGTTTACCTCGTCCTCCCTCCTTATAGTAAGCTCCCCGTCCTCTGCCCTTTGTTGCTGCAGAGGATCCTCGTGACCTCTCGTAGCGTTGATGCGTTTGTAAGTAGAGGCTGTGATCAGGACGGCCACAAGCTCTGTACCTGTGGGCATGATCTCCGAGCCAATTAAAAAAGGTTGCCAAGCTCGACACGTGAAAAGGAGCGATCGTCTTTCAAGACCTATTGCCATAAATAAACCGGGGCGCATCCTGAGTCCGGAATATGGGTGCCCATAGCTATTTGCAGCGCCAATCTGGCAGGGCGCTGGTACTCTGAAGTTTGGCCAACCTGTGGTCACATCAGCAGCATCGTCACGTCAGCCTCCTACTCGAGGGCACGTATGCGACTAATCAACTTAAAGTTCCAGTACCTGCGTAGTTCCCCGCCATGCGCAAGAACAGCTAGAAACATCTAACGCCGGACGGGGCATCTGAGATGTTGGCGGTAAATCCCAAAGCATTCGACTGTCCCGCGAAGATGAACGAGGAGCGGGGCTGGTCCTGGTCCTGGTCCGAGAAGTGCGCGAGCGCCACATGTGCAACAGCTCAGCAGGACGTTAGCTTTCTTTCACAAAAGGCACTCAGTTGAAAGCGACATCGTACATAACTGAAGCTATTACTTGTCGATGATGTTCCTGTCGAACGTCTGGCCAGACGATGTTGACCATGATGATCAAAAAAACGGTAAGAGGTATGCCAGCCCATAAACTGAGGCCAATCCACACCCGTCTTGAACGCTTTCCAAGTATTTTCCAATTGCCGCAATTGAGAGCTGGACGACAGATCATGCCCATAGCTTAGTATAAGTGCTGCGGTCATCCTTTCTAGGTACAGAAAAGAGCACGTCATAGAAAGAGGTCAAAATCTGTGGTATATCATCATGCTGCTCCCTTTGGGCGACACCGCATCCTGTACACACACAGGCCGTTGGCGAGGTAAGGATGGTGTTACAGTTGATATGCTCCTAATGCATATGATAGTAATGCATTTCTGTCATTTTGCATTAATTTTCGGTGGGTCCCATGTTGGGCCCAGCCAAAACATGAGAAATTTTGGATATTGCATATTCATTAGAAGCTATGAATACATATGCATTACTATGGAACTACTTAGGCGGGCGGGGCCGGGCGAATCACACATGTGAACAGGCAAAAGTCAATTCTCAGGCCTCAGGTCTGAAAATTTTCCCAACATCACGCCCGCCCGGTGCTCGATGTGAAATAACCCTAACCCCGGCAACTAACCCTAACCCTCATCATCTCAATCAACGACCCCGCACGCTGATCCTCTCGCATGGAAGATTATCTATGAGTTCGCCACAACAGACCTAACCACCGAATACTGAAATTCGCCTTCAGGCTCATCTCGGTAACCATTTCATTGACGTAGACTGGCGACCAGCCCTTCGAGCTGTCATGGATGCTGAGGGGGATTCTGAAGCTGCTGTAATCGCCATCAAACCACTTGAGCAAGCAGCAATGCGTCGACTGGGACTTTCACTCCATCCAAAGGAGATCGTAGATACGGTACACCATGACATGGCTGTGGTGAGGGGCGAAGTCATCGAGATTGACTTGGACAAAGAGGGTAGTGCAGACATTACAAGGATCCAGGCAATGTCACTATGCAAGCAACTTGCAGGGGTATGGCGAGGCTGAGGATATCTCCGAATTGTCGAAGCAGCTGTGTCGTTTTCGTGCAACTTACAGCGGCAGGAGTTTGCCAATGCGAGACAGACAACTTTGGATGCATACATAGTTAAACAGTAGTGTAGTCGAAGCCTGGGTTCAGTACTCAGTTGTGACAGTAATGTCACTGTTTGTCACACATCACTGTCTTGCATAACCACGGTAATGCATTAGGTTTCGGGGGGTCCCAACTATATGCATTATGAGCATATCAACTGTACATTATGTAAGGTCGTACTTTGCAAATTTGTATGACAAACGATCACTCCTCCGCCATCAGGAGTCTTGCAGTGGATGGATTATCGACCATGATTTCAGTGCATGGGAGCCTGAATTACTAGTCACAAACTTGCAAGCACAAATAAAGGGCGTTTGATTCATCTTGTGTTTGTGGCGTTCTCTCCTCGTCAGTTATATTTCCTGCGGCCCGTCGTGCCTCGAGAACGCATCGACGACATCAAATGATGCAGTACGTGCTCACGTTTCCACCTGTCCTGTCAACTCATGGACCTCCATGCAGGTCGACGAAGCAGAGCTCGATTCACAACAACATTATTCCAATGTAAGTATGCGCATCACAAATTTGACTACCACTGATGTATACTCACCATCCTGACGAGGATGACCTGCAAAATACCAAGAGTGATGAGAACAGCAAGGACGTGGCAGGCAAGGATGGCTCAGACACCACAACAGTGCCCGGACATCCCAACGGGTCGTTATTGAGATGAAATTTCCTCAATGTGAGTCCCTCAAGGTAATTCGACAACCGTGTTGAGTTCGATTCCGCATTGCATAGCCTGCCCAACAAGAGACACCCCACGGCACTGCATGGAATCTAGATGATATGTAAGCTGCAATATGAATGCAATCCGAATCTTACGAGCTTACCCGTATGGTAGTCGCTCCAACTTTGCAAGCGATCTCACTGATTATGTCAGGCGAGAGGGCAACGATCCAATCCCTTCGGGCGGCTACGGAGACGTCTATAGGTAGAGGTTAGCGGAAACTACCTATGGACTTGGTAGTAGAATTGGTGTTGGCATATGGCAAACCGGGAATTGTGTTCCGCGTCTGTCGAGTGCAAACAGAAAGGTCTTGACGATCTCGTGAGATCGGGATATACGCAAGACCACAACTGCTCTCAGCAACGCACACACCTTCAACTCGGCCGGCGCAAAACCCTTGCCAAGACACGTCCGAGGACCATCCACAGAGATGAACAAATGTCGGCCTTCCTGGGTTTCTTCGGGATCCCGTTTTCATCGAACCAGGTTCGGGAATCTTGGCATCCTGGCCCCATATCACAGCGGGGCGATTGATGGAAGTGAGAGTGACCGTGATGAGAATGTATTTAGTGATGGAGGATGGAGATGGTACCGACGACCTCGTACTGGTTTTGGATTACATCCGTCTTCAGCTGCGCGAGAGTAAGTTCATCGGTGGATACTGACAGCACGTTGGAAAGTGCACATGCGATGCTCATAAACGCTGGGATAGCGTCAGCGTGCACGCGGAGCGTTTCGCTTATGACGGCATGGTGCGGGTGGTGAAATAGCTGTAGGGTGAGAAGGAACGCTTGCACGAGTCAGCAGCGTATCACGGTCGAACAGATGGAACTGCACCTCCAGAACAAGACAGACGCAGAGAAATAACTGCAGGTCTGTGGAGTGACGACGGTACTTATCTGTATGGATATGGGATACTTCAATCCGAGAAAGTGAAGCATAGTAACAGACTCGACACCGTATTTGTCATGAAATAGCATGAGATGGTCGCGGCTTTTCTGCCATTTTCAACGTCCACAACGATCCCCACCCGATCCCTGGCAAATGCCAATGACGGCAGAATGCCTTGAATCCAGTTGGTTGGTCCTGGTCGATTGTTCATCTCGCGGGCATGCCGCCGTGACTTCACCATGACAATCTGACAGTGAGATCGTCGGTGAAAGCAATCACAGGGTTGAGTACTGAGGTACGCACCAAACGTTGGCTAAATTGGCTTCTAAATAAGTAGCCCAGCGTGCATTGCATATTCAGACGATGCAGATTAGCGCCCAGGCCACGAGGAGACTGCATTGTCGTGGATTGCTGTGAACATTATGGACGGAAGTCAGGGTAACTTTGGGATAAACAACGAACACACGACGCACATAAATGTCCTGAGACACACCATCGCCAGCCATTCCCTGTGCCTTCCTAGTATCAGCATCACAGATAGACATGGATCGGCTTTACCAAACGACGATGAATGCGTACCAGCGCGTTAGAGGGTTCCCAGTACCACTGTTCCCCCCCAGTGCCACCAATGGTAGTGTAAGCTATCACTGAACGCTGAAGCTTTTCCGATGGGTGCCGTCCCGTTATCCCACCAGGTAATGTCACGCGTTGTTTATTTCTAGCAAGACAACGGGCAACACTTAAATGGTATACCTGAAACTCAGTGCTCGATCACTTATCTACTTGCCTCCTCCTCCCTCCTCGTGCTGGACCTTCTCTCCCTGTTGTTGGTGCAGAGGTCCTTGTGATCTCTCGCAGCGTCGATGCGCTTGTACGCAAGGACATCGATCCAGATGCCGATCAGCCCTATGCCTATGAAGATAATCTCCTCCAAGCTAGCTAAAGAGTTGCCTAGAGTAAGACCTGGAGCCCAATGAAAAAGTTGTCTTCAAGACGTACTGTTCAAAATATACCGGGGCCCGGGACGCATCCTAAAGAAGATATTGGACGCAATCGCTGTGCCCGCACCGCCTACAGTGAGTTGCAGCGCCATGCCGATAGCGCGCTTGTACGTTCTTCCGAGGTTATTCAATGAGAGGTACAAGAGCAGTCCGAAACAGCGTGACATAAGTAGAAAACTGGCACACGAATGCTTTGCATACGAAACCTTGGCTGAGTTGGCGCGCAACCTATATACATGATGAAGACTAGCACCTGAGCCAAGTTGAGACTGCATGGGCCTGGCGTGCTGTGAACACCGCACTAATGGCAGTGGGAGAAAGTGACGGACACGAGGTACATTAAGGTCCTGTCACACACCCTCGCCAACCCTCCCCTTCTGTCTTTCCCTGTATCACTTCGCAGATAGACATGGATATGCTCGACGAAACGACGAGGAATGCATACCGGCGCATTAGAGGTTTCTCAGTACCACCGTCTCCCTCAGTGCCGTCGTTGGTGCCATTTGGTCATACGAAGACAATAAACTCGGTCGCGTTTCTACCCAATGGCAACCAGGTTATCAGTGGCTCCGATGATGGTAGTGTTCGAGTATGGTGGGTAGAAGACGGTCGTAAGGTGGGGACAGTGATGAAGGAGGGTGGCTATGTGGGGCAGTCGCTGGTTCCAGTGATGGACAATGGATAGCCAGTGGAGGGAAGGAAAAGAAGGTTACGATTTGGAATGCAACAACCCACGAAAAGGTAGTGTCCTCGTTGGATTTCTCCCCGGATTCGGCGAGGGTTGTGAGCGGATCACTTGACCGCACGGTGATTGTATGGAGCACAAGCACGAGAGAACGACTCGCAAACCATACACACACGACCGTGGTTAGCTCGGTCCGAGTATCACCGAATGGCAACCACATCGCCAGTTGTGCCATGGGTGGTGAGATACAAATCTGGGAAAGTGACTCTGGCGAACTGGTCATCTCGCCAATCGAAGTGCATGCACATTCACTCACATGGTCCACAGACGGCCAGCGACTCATCGCTGGGTGCGCGAACGGTTCCATCAAAATTTTTGATCCATCCATTGGCTCAGTGCTCGCGAAATTCAAGCGCCACACCAGCTCCGTTTGCTCCATTGCCATCTCACACAATGGCCAATTCATTGCGTCTGCGTCGGAAGACCACACAGTCCGTCTCTGGGACTTGACTACACGACAACAAGTCGGTCCCACTCTTCAACACGACCGCGGCGTAAATTCCGTGGCAGTCTCACTTGATGGCAGTCATGTCATCAGTGGCGGAGACGACAAAAAGGTTCGCATCTGGAACCTGAAAGGTATCATTCCCCCGTCACTTCTCGAAAACGCACCAACGACATCCGATGATGCAGTACGTACCCACGTTTCCACCCGCCCTGTCTACTCATGGACCCCCATGCAGGTCGACAAAGCAAATTTTGATTCGCAACGCCTGTCCAATGTATGTGCATCGCACATCGATTAGAACTGGGCTGCCACTGATGTACACTGATGATCCTGTCCTGCAGCCTTACCCTTCACAAGAGCAAGACCCAGAATGTACCAAGGACAGTGAGAGGGGGGAGGAAGTGGCAGGGAAGGATGACTCAGAAGGAGTCGACACCACATCAGTGCAGGAGCATCCCAACGGGTCGTTATCAAGACGAAAATTCCTCAATGTGAGTTCGTCATGGTAGCTCTACAACCGTGTCTGATTTTGATTCTGCATTACATAGCCTGCCCAACAAGAGACCGTGCCCTTTGCGGAGCGGCACTCGTCTGAGGTACACCGCAATCTCCTTCTCGTGGCACAGAAGAATTCACTTGTGAGATAACAGGCACTCCCTGCCCCTCCGACGATTGTGGGTCACAGCAATGTGGACCCTGGTACTAGCAGTGTGTTGAAGACTCCCACTGCTTTCGAACCACCACCACATGACACTCCATGGAACCTAGATGACATGTGAGCTGCGATGTTAATGCAATCCCACTGGTTTACTAGCTTACCTGTCTGCTAGTCGCTCCAGCTTTGCAAGCGATCTCACCGATTTTGTCAGGCGAGAGGGCGATGACCCAATCGCTTCTGGCAGCTACGGAGACATCTATAAGGGCACATTCCGCGTGCGAGGCAGATATATTGATGTACGCTGTCACATCTCTTTTTTAAAGGCGTCTGAAGTGACACTCCGTCTAGGTTGCCGTGAAAACGATAAGGACCTACTCTGCTGATGATGGTGATCATGCCCCAAAAAACAAGGTCGGCATTATGAAATTTCTTCGTCGTCCATCCTAGTCCAATAAGATGTCCAGAGACTTCGTCGGGAGATCAAAGTGTGGTTGAATCTCAAGCACGCCAACGTTGTACCCCTCTTTGGCACGACTATGGACTTTGGACGGTTTCCCGCCATGGTTTGCCCATGGCTTGAAAATGGTCAATTGACATCTTACCTCGAACGCCGGGGAAATACCTTGACAATGGGGGAAAGGCTTGCTCTAGTAGGAGGTTGCCTTGACTTGTCCTACTACGCACAAACCTGACATTCATATTGCAGCTTAATGACGTCGCTGTGGGCTTACAGTACTGTAAGGACGATACTTCAATCACAGATATCAACTGACTCACATGAAATATCATGCGTGACAGTGCATTCCCAGTCCGTTATGCATGGCGATCTCTCAGGTGTACGTGGTCTCAGTTGCATTGATGTCGTAGTACTTACACGCCAAAACGCAGTCGAACGTACTCGTGGACGACAAGGGGAGAGCATGTATCGCTGATTTCGGTCTGTCCGTGTTGTTGACTGAATTGGGAGGGTCGACATTTGCCACCTCTGCCCAGCAAAGGGGGACACTGCGATGGGCAGCTCCAGAGAACCTCAACCTGAACGTTGAGTTCTCTGGAGACAGAGAGAGCAGTCCAATTGTTCCCCCAACGACGCGAAGCGACATCTACTCCTTTGGGAGAATAATGCTACAGGTTCGTCACTATTTGACACTACTCATGCTCTAAGGCAATGGGTCTGAGAAAGATAAAGGTCCTAACGGGGAAAATACCATATCATTACTATCCCGGCGATGCACGGGTGGTGCTTGCGATTTCACAAGGAGAGAGTCCCCAGCGTCCCGATTTAGTGGCGGTCTCAGATCATCGATGGGCATTCATTCAGAGATGCTGGTCAACTGCGGATGATGGTCAGTCGCGTCCCTCCGACGAGGAGGTTGTGGAGTTTACGAGGGACGAGTTGGTGCAGATGGTGTTATCGTTGTCTCAGCAGAGAGGTTAGGAATGTATTTGTTGGTATTCTAGAGGTTAGCAGAAGCTACCTATGGATCAATCACTGCATGGAGTCTCCCTCAATCTCAATGAAAGGACTTTCTGCTCTTTTAAGTTGGTCCTATCGCCGACTATGACACTGTCGTCACATCGGGCCTGCAATTCATGTAGCACCCACACCTCCAAAGATAACCATATCATCTGGATGCAATCGCTCCGCCCACGTTGCCCGTAGTTATGTGCAGCGCCAGTCAAGCAGGGCGCTTATACTTTCCACTAGCTGGAGTTATTGCCCAACTTGTGATCATCAGCAGCAACGTTGGATTAGGGTCTTGCTTGAGGGCACGCATGCGTTCAAAGACGAATGCGAATAACCAACTCAAAGTTCCAGTACCCGCAGAGAACAAGTTGGAAAATAACCTTGGAGGGACGTACAAGCGTGCTTAGGTCGGTGCCCACACTCATATGTAGCTACAGGAAGCTGACTCCATCTCTCTCTGAAATGGGCAATATTCTAAACGCCATCTTGTCAATTATGATGTAAACAGAGCGCGGCCCTAGGGTACCTGGTAGAATAACTGTGAGACTGTCTTTCGACCATCAGTGGACTGCGGGGAGTACTGAGTGCCATGGGTGTCGTCGGTGCGGGCTGAGGGCTCTTCGGATTCAAGTTATTGGTCCCAGTATTTACAGTAGTAGCAGAATTGGTGGCTAACCAGGAATTATGCTCCACGTCTGTTGAGTATGGAACTTCAAATAGGTGCCCTTGTCCGACTTGAATCCTGGAAAGTTTCAGATGTGTCCAGCTCGCGATCCTCCCATATACGAGCCGAATGTCATCATCGAAAAGTATGTGGTTGTCTCCAAGTGGCCGGGACGTTTAATTTAAACATACACACATGACCAACGAGGTACGATACAGTCTACAAGGGGAGTAAGTCCAAGTAGTAGGCAGTCATCAGTGTCGGAATGATAGACCCACTTGGACGCACCACCCCGACCACACACAGCCACAAACGCAACTGACCCCCGTCCAATCTTCCGTTGGTCTCGGCAACAGGCGTCTTCCCATCTCGATGACTGACTCCGGTCCGTCTCTCAGTGCAGACACAAAGTTCTTGACGGGAACTGACAAGACCGTCCGCTGAGTGATATCTAGTAACCAAGAGCACAATTGCTATCAGCAACATGCGCATCTTGGACTTGGCCAGCGAAAAATCCTTGCCAAGGCACGTCCAATGACCATCCACGAAAGTGAATAAATGTCCCCGGACTTCCTGGACTTTCTATGGGATCCCGTCTTCCTTGAGCCATTGGTCGTGCCCCTGTGTCATACCATCTGGACCACTATCGCAACGAAGCGATTGAGAGGTGATAGTGATCGCTATGATGATGTATTTGGTGGAGAACGTGTCAACGGTCTTCCGGGGGGATTGAGAGATTAAGGTTACATTTACATCCGTGTTCGGCCGCCCGAGAGTAAGTTGATCCAGGGGTAGGGTGCACGCGAAGTGTTTCGTGCACGACGACTTGATGCGGGTGCTGAAATAACTGTAGGGTGAGAGGGAACGTCTGGACGAGTCAGCAGCGCATCACAGTCGGACAGATGGAACTGCACCCACATAACAAGACAGATGCAGAGACATAGCTGCGGGTCCGTAGAGTGACGACGATATCTGCATGGACAGCTGATACTTTAAGTAAGCCGAGAAAGTGAAGTATGTCAGACTCGACGCCGTATCTGTCATGGAATGGCGTGAGACGTTCGCGACCTTTCTGCCATTCGCAATATCCACACCACCCGACCCCTGACAATTGGGGACGCCTTGAATGCAGTTGGCTGGTTACCGTGAACGTGTCCGTCGAGGCGGGCATGCCGTCGTGACCTCACCGTGACGGTCTGACTATGATACCGTCAGTGAAGACGAGCACGGTGTTGAGTGCAGTACAGTCTAGTACATACCAAACCTTGGCTAAATTTATTTCTAAATAGGTACCTCGGCGCGCGTTGCATATTTAGATGATACAGATTAGCGCCCAAGCCAAGAGGAGACTGCGTGATCGTGGCTTGGTGTGAACATGATAGGCGGCAGTGGCGGTAAAGGAATAAGATATGGGTGCGACGCACACAAATGTCCTGAAACACCCACGCCAGCCGTTTCTTTCTGCCTTCCCTGTATCAACGCCACAGAACATGGACCGGCTCTACGAAACGACGAGGAATGCATACCGGCGCGTTAGAGGGCTCCCAGCAGCACGGTTGCCCGCAGCGCCGCCAATGGTGCTGCATGGTCATATGCGTTCCATAGTACACGCAGTCGCGTTTCTGCCCGGTCGCAACCTGGTCATCAGCGGGTCCGAGGACGGCAGCGTTCGAGCGTGGAGGGTAGAAGACGGTCGTGAGATGGGGACAGTGATGAAGCAAGGAAGTTGCGTGTTGGCAGTCGCCGCTTCAAGTGATGGACAATGGATGGCGACTGGAGGGTATGATAACAAGGTCACGATTTGGAATGCGACGACCCACGAGAAGGTAGTCGAGTTGGAGGGGCACTCACATGCAGTGTCGTCGTTGGATTTCTCCCCGGACTCGACGAGAGTTGTGGGGGGATCGTGGGACCAGACAGTGATTGTATGGAGCACGACAAGCAGAAAACGACTCGCATACGTCATTAGACACACGAATGCAGTTTACTCAGTCCGCGTATCCCCGAATGGCAACCGGATCGCCAGTTGTGACGGCAGTGATATACGTATCTGGAAAATCGACTCTGGCAAACCGGACATTCTCCCGATCGAAGTGAATGCCCTTTCACTCGCTTGGACCCCAAATGGCGAGCGACTCATCGCTGGGTGCTACGACGATCATTCCATCAAAATAATCGATTCGTCCACTGGCTCAGTACTCGCGGAATTGAAAGGCCACACCACCTACATTGCCTCCGTCGCAATCTCAAGCAATGGGAGATTCTTCGCATCTGCCTCGTGGGACTGCACAGTTCGTCTTTGGGACTTGACTACTCAACAACAAATCGGTCCCCCTCTTCATCACAAGAGTGCCATATGTTCCGTGGCAATTTCACCCAACAGCAGTCATCTCTCCAGTGGCGGATACAACACAAAGGTTCACATCAGGAACCTGAAAGACATCATTCCCCTGTCGCTCCTCGAGAACGCAACGACGTCATCAAATAATGCAGTACGTGCTCACGTTTTCACCTGCCCTACCTTATCAACTCATGGACATTCATGCAGGTCAACGGAGCAAATCCTCGTTCACAACGCGTTTCCAATGTATGCGCATTACACATCTATTAGAACTTGACTGCCACTAACGTACAATCACGAACCTGTACTGCAGTCTCACCCTCCAGACGGGCAAGACACGCAGATTCCTCAGGATGTGGCAGGGAGGGATGACACCACATCTGTGCAGGGACATCCCGACGGGTCGTCATCGAGACGAAACTCCCTCAATGTGAATTCCTCATGGTAGCTCAACAACCGTGTCTGATTTCGATTCCACATCACATAGCCTGCCCAACAACAGATCGTGTCCTCTGCGGGACGGCGCACGTCAGAGGTACGTCGCATTCTCCTCGTGGTAGTAAGAAAGAATTCACTCATGCTATATCAGACATTTCCCGCAATTCCAATAATTGTGGTTGACAGCGGCGATGGGAGCCCCGGTACCAGTGTGTCAAGGGCTTCCATTACCCCCGACCAACCACCACACGACACCTCATGGAATCTAGATGGCATGTGAGCCGTAGTGTTAATGCAATTGGAATATCTTACTAGCTTACCCGTATGCTAGTCGGTACAGCTTTCCAAACGATCTCTCTGATTATGTCAGGCGATTGGGCAACTATCCAATCGCTTTTGGCGGCCACGGTGATATCTATAAAGGCGCGCTCCGCGTGCGTGAAGGCAGATCTATTGATGTACGCTGTTGTATCTTGTTTTAAGTCATCTTAACTGACAATCCACCTAGGTTGCCGTGAAAACGATCAGGACCTACTCTGTTGACGATGGTGATCACACCAGAAAAAAGAAGGTCAGTTTTGGAGAATTTCTTCGCGGTCCATCCTAGTCCAACAAGATGTCCAGAGACTCCGCCGGGAGATCGGTGTGTGGCTAGGCCTCAACCACGCCAACATTGTACCACTCTTTGGGACGACTACGGACTTCGGGCGGTTTCCCGCTATGGTTTGCCCATGGCTTGAAAATGGTCATTTGTCGGCTTACCTGGAACGCCGGGGAAATAGCTTGCCAACGGGGGAAAGGCTTGCTCTGGTATGAACCTGCCGTAACTGTACTACTATGCACAGACCTGACATTAATATTGCAGCTTAGTGACGTCGCTGCAGGCCTACAGTACTGTAAGGACTGGTGTTTCAACCACGGTTATCAAGTTGCTCACATGCCATATCAGTGCATTCCCAGTCCGTGGTGCATGGTGATCTATCAGGTGTAGGTGATCTCAGGTGCATTGATCTCGTAGTACTCACACGTCAACATCCAGTCAAACGTGCTCATTGACGACAAAGGGAGAGCATGTATCGCCGATTTCGGTCTGTCGATGTTATTGACTGAATTGGGAGGGTCGACGTTTGCCACGTCGATCCAGGTAGGGGGAACACTGCGATGGGCAGCCCCAGAGAACCTCTACCTGAACATTCCGTTCACAGGAGACAGAGATAACTTTCCAAAGGTTTCTCCGACGACGCGAAGTGACATCTACTCTTTTGGCAGAATAATGCTACAGGTTCGTCACTATCTGATAATGCTCATGCAAATTACCTGAGAAAGGTCAAGGTCCTAACAGGGAAAATACCATATCACTACTATCCCGCCGATCCACCTGTGCTGCTTGCAATTTCACGCGGAGAAACCCCCCGGCGTCCCGGTTTAGCGGAGATCACGGACCGTCGATGGGCGTTCATTCAGAAATGCTGGTCAACTGGGGATGCGGCCTATGAGGGTCGATCGCGTCCCTCCGTTGATCAGGTTGTGGAGTTTATGAGGGACGAGTTGGTGCAGATGGTGATATCTCAGCAGTGAGGTTAAATAGTGAAGGAGTGTATTTGTGGGTTTTTAGAGGTTAGCGGAAACTACCTGTCGATGATTCACTGCATGGGACTCTCCCTCAGTCGAACACTGTCCTGCTCTTTCAAGTTTGTCCTAGCGGTGACTTGGACATTGACATCACAGTGAATCTGCAATGTAGCACCCACAGGTCCGACAACGTTAACCATACAGCGGTGATTTGAACTGAGGTGTATAAACACCAGTCTTGAACGCCCTCAAGGGACTTACCAAGTGCCGCAATTGAGAACTGAACGATGGATAGCACTTCCCATAGCTTACTAGTAGGAGTGCTGAGTTCAGTCTTTCTCGGTGCAAAAAAAGAGCACATCATACCTGCCAGTTGGTGAAAACGGGCCAAATCTGTGGAACAGCGTCATGCTCCTCATCTTGGGTGGCACCTCGTCGTGTACATCCACATAGGCCATTAGTGAGGTGAGGGTGGTGTTATATCAACATAGTACCCTGTATGACAGCTGATCGTTCCTCCGCTGGCAGGAATCTTGCGGTAGGTTGATCATCGATCGTGATTTCAGTGCATGGGAGCCCACAACGTTGCAACTTGAAGCTTGAACGATTGAATCTTGGCTAAATTGGCGCTGCCTATACTGTATATATGTAGATGATGAAGACTAGCGCCCAAGCAAAGATGAGATGCTGTGCCAGTGACAGTGGGAGAAAGTGAGGGTACTACATTATCCTGTAACCATACCCTCGCCGGTTCTGTCTTTCCCCGTATCTCATCGCAGATAGACATGGTTTGGCTCTACAAAGTGATGAGGAACATGTACCGGCGCATCAGAGGGCTTCCAGTACCACCAGTCCCCCCAGTGCCACCAACGACGGTGCTGCATGGTCACACGAGTCCCATAGTACAAGCAGTCGCATTTCTGCCCGATGGCATCCAGGTCATCAGTGGCTCCAATGACGGCAGTGTACAGGCATGGAGGGTGGAAGATGGTCGTGGGGTGGGGACAGTGATGAAGGAGAGAGGTTGGGTTGGGGCAATCGCTGCTTCAAATGATGGGCAATGGATAGCCAGTGGAGGGGAGGAAAGGAAGGTCACCATTTGGAATGCCACGACCCACGAAAAGGTTATCGTGTTGGAGGGGCACTCGCATTGGATCCGCTCGTTGGATTTCTCCCCGGATTCGACGAGGGTTGTGAGTGGATCGGAGGACAAAACAGTGATTGTACATCACATGATTAATGATTTTACCACAATGCCTTATAAACACATTATATACTGTGCAATGTCCGCAATATGTATATAGCCTTAAAGAGGATTAGAACGCCATGTTCTCTGACCAAATAGTACCTGCCTGACATTATTTGGCCACTCTTGCAAAGTAGTCATATATGCCCGAAGGTTACAGAGTTCTGGAAACTCATCCTTCATTGCCAATATATGTCGAGCCGTCCCGTAGTTGTAACATGTCCCCAACATCATGACACGTACAGTAATACTATTAAATCAAAGCTACATCATGGTTTGTGAGATCTGGCAAGTATTGGAAATGATTCAGATTTTGGCAAGTACAGTACAAATGATATCTATTGAATACTAGTACTACTCCCATTCGCCGCTCGCCACAAGCATCACCAAATAGCAGTGAGAATCCCTGTATGCTTGATATGAATTCGAAGGATGTTGAACAATCCTAGCACGTTCGACGACGGTTGTAGAAGTAAAAAATTGTATCGCTTATTGCCACCCTCGTCGTCAAACGGCCTCGAGGCTCAGGTAGTCGCAGTACGGCCTATGAGTCCTTGTCAGGTCCTAGTTATCGCCACCACCACGAAAGGATCCATTCGCCATAACCCATGGGACGCTTTGTGACAGGACCTTCCATCATTGCCAAACCTCGTGGTTGTCCGGTTTATTACTTTCGCCCCAAGGATTACACATATCGTGTGCCCAAGTCCAGCTGCCTCAAGTCGTGGAGTGAAGGAAAGAAGTATGAGAACGCAAGATCCGTACCACTTGCCTATTAAAGTAGGCGATTCAAGTTTAGGGTGGGCACAATCCATACTTGATTCGAGAAATTCACCATAAACGGGAGATTGCTACGTATACGCATCTTGTCAGCGTAGTCAGTTCGATGCTTCGTGCACGCCTGCAACGTGCCGCAACAGCACCAAAGCAGCCCACCCGCGCTTCAAAGCTTCAACGCTCAACATTTAACCGTGCCCGAAACTGCACACCCACTCTCGAATTGGCTCCCTGGCCCGAAACGCCTCACCAGTGCCTCGGAATGCCTCACCCACACTTACGCCTCGAAACTGGTGCACCGCCTCAAAACAGACTCTGTCGCCTCAAAAGTGGACCCGGCGTGTCAAAAATGGACCCAGCACCTCACAAATAGACTTATTACCTCAAAAAATGGACCTGACATCTCAAAACCGACCCATCACCTCAAAAGCGGACCCGGCATGTCGAGGACGGTCCCACCGCCTTAAAATCGGACCCATCACCTCAAATCGGACCCACTGCCTCAAAAACATACCCGTCGCCTCAAGAGCAACCCACCGTCTCAAAAGTGGGGGAGCAGGATAGTGAGGTGACGAGCGGCAGCATGAGAGCACACAGCGAGGGTGCAGCACCGGACGTGCAGGGAGGTGCCCAGAGGTGTGCAAACGGCATGCCCACAGGCCAACGGGACGACGCAAGTACGCACGGCGAAGGACGCTGCGCGCGAGCAGAATGACCCAGGAGCATGCACGAATGGAACGGCTGCACAGCGAACGGCAGCACGCGAGTCCCAGAGGGAATCGTCGAAGACCCAGGTGGACGCACGCCAGACAGCCCCCCGGGCATGCCGCTCGAGGGGGAGCGAGGCCATCAACCATCGAGCGGCTACGCTGACGACGGGACCATCGCACGAGTGCACCAAGCACAGCTGGAGGCCCAGCAAGGGTACCTAGAGGCCAAGGAAACCCATCAGGACAAGGCAGCAGCAAAATCACCACGCGACTGGATACACATGCCGCACGACGCAAATGATGGGGGGCGGGACACACCGAGGACCACGACACGCACAGTGCGAGGGAGAGCAATCCCAATCGAGCGGGAGGACGACGGAATGCCCGTACAGCAATGCCGCAAGGACATGCGGCGAAAGCAACGCACTGGGAGGCTGCAGAATAGGCCGGAGCAGCTGTGGCACTGACAAGTACACGCTCGCATGATCCAGGTGGCGTACGCAGGCAAAACCGGTCGAGCGAGGACGAGGGAGCCAGAGCAGTGCAGAGGGCAGCGGACGAGATGGTCGAGCGAGCGGTGACGACGGCGCAACGAGCAACGCTGGCCGCGAGTCTCGAGGACTGGCGCCGGAGATGCTAGCTGAAGATGAGCCAAGTCGGCACAAGAACCACGAGCGGATAACGAGGAACGCACCTGAACCATCCACACCGCCTATGAACCGCCCGAAACGCCCTACCACAGCTGCCATTCCACCACGTCGTCGCAGACGACTCAAGACACGACCTACAAGAGTCCATCGAGCACCCGCGTACAAGGAGATAAGCACCCACGCAGGTCGGATCAGGACCGTACCAGGCCAATCGGGCCATTGGATGCATCGGGTATGCACCAGAGATACCGGGGAGCATCCCAGACTATCCAGGACCAAAATCGAAGGATAGCGAGCGCAATATACGAAGACCGCGCGTCCCCATCGCCAGGAAATGCGCGACGCACCGCGACTTACCATATCGGGTAACCACGCAGACGCAGCACTTCGAACCATGCCGCATCCAATCCTCATGGACACAAGATATTCATCTGTTTAGTGGACTATCTATTTTCTAATAGGTATTTCTTTCGTTGTTTATATCTCTTCTTTCGTTATTCCAAACCCCATACGTGGAGGAGTGTTGTAATATTCAACGTAGTGCTCGTCAGGACAGCTTACCTAATCACGTGTCCAGTAGACGCGTTATATTAGAGTGACCAGGATAATATGTATTGTCATTGTTGACCCAGTGCTAGGCTATACTATTGTGAGAGTATGATAATGTTATGCAAGGGTCTGCCCATTTGTCGCCATTCGATTCGCCGCCGGGAAATGAATATATTCCCCTACCAATGAACGCCCTAACACCTTCGAATGGCATGGTCTTATAATATCATATCTAAAATCTAAATTTTTGCTTGTTCATGCCAATTGAGTATATTTCGGGTGCCTCTCCATATTCCCTTATAATTGCTTGTAGAGCCATCTCGTACGAAAGGAATATTATATTATTTGCCAACAAATAGCTGGTCTTACCACGCTATCATAGTTCTTGTGATGTATGGAGCACCAGGACGGGAGAACGACTCACAAATCACACGGGACACACGCACGCGGTTGATTCCGTTCGTGTATCACCGAACGGCAACCACATTGCTAGTTGTGCCTGGAAGGACATAGTACGGGTCTGGGAAACCGACTCCGGCAAAGTGGTCACCCCGCGAATCAAAGTGTGTGCACGTTCCCTGGAATGGACCACCGATGGCCAGCGACTCATCGCTGGGTGCTACGACCGTTCCATCAAAATATTTGATTCCCCCACTGGCTCACTACTCGCGGAATTGAAGGGCCACACCAACTACGTTTTCTCCGTCACAGTCGCACGCAATGGGAAATTCTTCGCAACTGCGTCGCGGGACTGTACAGTCCGTCTCTGGAACTTGACTACACAACAGCAAATCAGTCCCGCTCTTCAGCACGATGGCACGATATATTCTGTGGCAACCTCACCCGACACCAGTCATCTCATCTGCGGCGGATACGACACAAAGCTTCACATGTGGAGCCTGAAAGACATCATCCCCTCGTCACTCCTCGAGAATGCACCGACGACATCAAATATTGCAGTACGTGCCCACTTTTCTACCTGCCTTGTCAACTCACGGACCGCTATGCAGGTCGACGAAGCACAGGAACCTGTACCGCAGCCTCACCCTCCACATCAGGAAGACCATCAAAGTACCAAGGACGAGGAGAAGGGTGAGGGCGTGGCAGGGACAGATGACCCAGAAGGAGTCGAACCCACATCAGTGCAGGAGCATCCCAACGGGTCGGCATCAAGACAAAATGTGAGTTACTCATGGTATCTCGACAACAACCGTGTCTGATTTCGATTCCGCATTACATAGCCTGTCCAACAAGAGGTCGTGCCCTCTGCGGACGGGCCCGCGTCAAACGTATGTCGCAATCTCGTCGTAGCACGGAAGAAATCACTCGTTGTACAACAGACCCTTCCTGCACCTCTGACGATTGCGGTTCCCAGCAATGTGAGCCCCGGTAGCAGTGTATCAAAGACTTCCACTACTCTCAAGCAACAACCACACGACACTGCATGGAATCTAGGTGACATGTGAGCTGCAATGTTAATGCAATATGAATATCTTACTAGCTTACCCCCATGCTAGTCGCTCCAGCTTTGCAAACGATCTCACTGATTATGTCAGCCGAGAGGGCAACAATCCAATCACGTCTGGCGCCTATGGAGACATCTACAGGGGCACGTTCCGCGTGAGAGGCAGATCTATTGATGTACCTTGTTCTATGGTGTTTTTTTAAAGGTATCTGAACTGACAATCTGTCTAGGTTGCCGTGAAAGCGATCAGGACCTACTCAGCTGATGATGGTGATTACACCAGAAAAAAGAGGGTCAGTTTTAGAGAATTTCTTCGCCACCCATCCTAGTCCAACAAGATGTCCAGAGACTCCGCCGGGAGATCGGTGTGTGGCTAGGCCTCGACCATGACAACATTGTACCACTCTTTGGGACGACTACGGACTTTGGGCAGTTTCCCGCCATGGTTTGCCCGTGGCTTGAAAACGGCCAGTTGTCGTCTTACCTGGGACGCCGGGGAGATAGTCTGACAATGGGGAAAAGGCTTGCTCTGGTAAGAACCTACCCAGACTGTGCTACTACACATAAACCTGACACTGATATCGTAGCTTAATGATGTCGCTGTGGGCTTACAGTACTGTAAGGACTGATGCTTCAACCACGGCATCAAGTTGCTCACACGAGATATCCTGCGTGACAGTGCATTCCCAGTCGGTTGTACATGGCGATCTCTCAGGTGTACGTGTTCTCGGTTGCATTGATCTCATAGTACTTACACGCCAATATGTAGTCGAACGTGCTCATTGACGACAAGGGGAGGGCATGTATCACCGACTTCGGTCTGTCGATGTTATTGACTGAATTGGGAGGATCGACGTTTGCCACCTCTGTCCAGGCAGGGGGGACACTACGATGGGCAGCTCCAGAGAACCTCCACCTGAACACCGCAGGTCCCTGTAGACAGAGAGAACATTCCAAAGGTTTCTCCGACGACGCGAAGCGACATCTACTCTTTTGGCAGAATAATGCTACAGGTTCGTCACCCTCTGACACTGCTCATGCTCTGAGGCAATGGATCTGAGAAAGATAAAGGTCCTAACGGGGAAAATACCATATCATTACTATCCCGTCGATGCACGGGTGGTGCTTGCAATTTCACAAGGAGAGGATCCCCAGCGTCCCGATTTAGCGGAGGTCACGGACCGTCGATGGGCGTTCATTCAGGAATGCTGGTCAACTGTGGACGAGGGTCAATCGCGTCCCTCCGATGAGGAGGTTGTGGAGTTTACGAGGGACGAGTTGGTGCAGATGGCGTTATCTCAGATCAGAGATTTAACAGTGAAGGAATAATTTGGTGGGTATTCTAGAGGTTAGCGAAAACTATCTATGAATAAATCACTGCACGGACACTCCCTCAAATCGATGACCTTCCTGCTCTTTCAAGTTCGTCCTAATGGTGACTCGAACATTGTCATCGCCGTGAATCTGCAATGCAGCACCGACAGGGGCAAAGACAACCATATCTACTCTCAGCCCTAAGATGGCGTGACTTGACTTCCGAGGTTTTCATCCGTACGCAGGAAATAAGGTCTCAATGGGGACTCGCCGGAAGCGGATCAGCTCACAATGTATATGGAGCGATGGCTCGAACAAAGTATATATTTACTCATACGACCACAAATGTGTAACGTAGCATATCTCACCTTAGGAGACAGCCCCGTACGTGCTATTCATCTTCAGCATGACAACAGGCAACACTCAGATTGCACACCATCGCTTATGCGCTTGCCTCGTCCTCCCTCTTCTGTTTTTGTTGCTGCAGAAGTTCCTCGCAATCTCTCGCAGCGTTGATGCGTTTGTAAGTAAAGGCTGTGATCAAGACGGCCACCAGTCCTGCGCCTCTGCATATGATCTTCAAGCCAACTAAAAAAAGGTTGCCCTTGAAGCTCGAGACGTGAAAAGTCTTCAAGACCTACTTCCATATATAAACCGGGGCGCGTCTTGACTCCGGAAGATGGATGGAATCGCTCCGTCCACGCTGCCCGTAGATATTTGCAGCGCCAATCCGCCAGGGCCCTTGTACTTTCCTTTGAGGTTATTGGCCAACATGTCATCAGCAGCAGGATAGTTCGACTAACCAACTTAAAGTCTCAGTACCTGCGGAGCTCCCCACCAGGCGCAAGAACAGCTAGAAATATTTAACACTGGACGGGGCAGAAGAAGGGCTGATGGCGAGGAAATCCACAGTCTCGCACAGGCTGACCTAATCCTGACCCAAATGCGGCCGTGTGGCTGTGGGCCCAACACGCCCAATGCACGGCCGAGGCGGGCGTGACCGGTTGACCCCGGACACTCCAGTGCGGTGGGGGGGGGCGACGTCGTCGCCTGGCGTCGTGGAGAGCTGGAGAGGCGCCGACGGGACGGTCGAGGGTGCGGGAAGGTCGTGTACGCCGTAGATAGCGAATGCGAACGTTTTCCTGCGAGAGCTGAGCTGAGCCTGAAGTGCTGCAAGCGTCCTGCCGTCCGTGACGTTCTCTTTGGGAAGGTGCGCACTTTAGCCGATGAGACTGTAGCTCGGGCTCTATTGGACTGTGGATTTCCACTTCTCACCATGCTGATAGTCTGCATCTTAAAGGAGGGTAGATACCGTAGTGCAGGATTCGTGTATTTTCAACCTCAGCGAACTCCGTAAGCATGGCGGCACCTCACGGTCCGTGATCCAGCCAATCAATAAATTGCAGCAAAATCTGAACGCCTATGATAAGACAAATACTGCATGGATGCCGCCGTACAACGTTCTCAGTTCGCATCGAAAGATGGCCGAGAACTCTGCAGAAGGATCCTCGACAAGCTAATGCCATATGTAGGCAAGAGCACGGGTCAGGGTAACCCGCACGGGTCACGGGTACGGGTACCGTGCCGGTACGGGTACAGGTCCAGGTTTGGGGACCCGCACGAAAACCCGTACCCGGCCGGGACCCGTTGCCATTTTTGGTGTGTGGCAGTGAGTCAGCCACACTTTGAAACTTCATCGATAATCATTTCTCGCTATTACTTTGATTCTCTCGCAGCACCACTGACACGACAGACAATCTGGCCAAACCATGGCACACACACACGACGAGGAGCACTCCATGTGCAGCCGCAACAACAACAACAACTTTCCGATGCATGCCATAGGCCCGTAGCCCAAGGCCCGGGTTTCCTTTTTGTCATTTGATAACTAACTAGTACTGTAACTCGCAGGTACCCCAGAACAAATGCTCCATGCGCAGCCGCAACGACAACAATGATTCAACTCATACAAAGAAAAGAAGTGCAAGAAGGAAGAGAACTCGACTTACGACGTGAAGACTAGTGCAGGCCGCGAGGATGACAAGAAGGTAGAAGGCCAGGGATTGATGCTGTTCAATGGTGAAGAGTACAGATTTTCAGTTATCTACCTGACGTTCCGCTGAGTCGGCGCTGACAATCGTTTCCAGGGTCACCGACGAAGTCAAGCTGTACGCTTGTAGACCCGTCTGTGCGTTTTCAGCTGCACCCACTGCGCCTCCCAAAAATGGATCCACTCTCGCAAAAAGAACCCCGCTGCCTCAAGACTGGACCTGTCATCTCAAAAGTAGGCACGACATGTCGAAACTGGACACCCCGCCATCTCAAAAGCTGACCCAACGTGTCGAAAACGGACCCATCAGCAGCCGCAACGACAATGACAACGACAACGACGCACACATGGATGTCGTAAGTTTTACCTTTAGCTTGTTTTGCTAGTAACTAACTATTCTTGCGGCTATGACAATCGTGCGCCGAGGTGCACATGCACCGTGGCACTCCTCTCAATCACGCACCCTGAGGCGCACACGCACTGTGATGCACCTCTTCCGACCCCCATTTCCCTCGTCTACCACATAATGAGTGCTTCATGCGCAGCCGCAGCGACAGTCACATTGGTGCGTGCGTGCACGTTATACTAGTTTTTATTTTATCTCTATCCTTATTTGCTAATAACTAACTACTCTTGCAGGTACGATAATCACGCGCCCCAGCGCATCCTCATGTCGTTGTTGATGGGTGCCCACTCTTGTGGGCCCCTCACCTTGCAGTCGTCTTGTCGTCGTTGATGGGTGCCCACTCTTGTGGGCCCCTCACGTTGTCGCAGTCGTCTTGTCGTCGTTGATGGGTGCCCACTCTTGTGGGCCCCTCACGTTGTCGCAGTCGTCTTGTCGTCGTTGATGGGTGCCCACTCTTGTGGGCCCCTCACATTGTCGCAGTCGTCTTGTCGTCGTTGATGGGTGCCCACTCTTGTGGGCCCCTCACGTTGTCACAGTCGTCTTGTCGTCGTTGATGGGTGCCCACTTTTGTGGGCCCTCTCATCATTGGCTAGTAGTACGGTACTATATCGTGTTGTAGAATTTCGTACCCTACTGTTATGACATACCCACGGGTATACCCATGCGCGGGTATACCCAAGGGTACCTTTCTCCCTACCCATGCAGTGACCCGGACCCGCGTCACGGGTCCGGGTATATCTCCGGGTAAGGGTGCGGGTCAGAGCTCAGACACCCCGGGGTTTACCCGTGTTCTTGCCTAGCCATATGACACCCATGAATATCAGCTAGACGCCATCACTCACCTCCTGGATCAGAAAGATGTCCTCTTCGTTACTGCAACTGGGACAGGCAAGACAGACACATTCATGCATGTTGTTCACATGTTATCTGAAAACCCCTCAATGCATGACGAAGCTGCATGATTCCCTCGTGACCCAGTAAATAATTTCAAAGCGCTCAAAGGGGTCATCATGGAACTGCAAATATTTCTTTAGCTGGATGATCTTCTCATAGGTGAGTCCATCTCCGCCAAGAAGAAGACGCTTGCTATAGTCATTCTGCGACTGCCCAATCTGACTAAAGAAGTCGACGAGGGTGTCCTTTAGTTCTGTCGTCACAGTCTCATTCTTGGAACTCATAGCAAGGGGGTGCATTGGGGTGCATTGCGGAGGAAGATGTATTTTGGCAGCACGAGTGCGGAAGAGCAAGGATACATGTTCTTTGAACCCATCGAGTTCAGGGATGTATGCAGCAAGAACTCTAAGCCAGTGAAGCGAGAGCACAGTTCCGAGATGGTCATGATCGATCCACTTCAGTATCTGGTCTACTGTTACATGCTGGCGGCCGCTTTGCGGCTCGAAAAGGTGAAAATGTCGTAGGGAACAGAGGACGCGAAGTAGTACAGCCCTCGAAGAGTGGGTACAAGCCTCCCCTTTGGTGACCGTGGAGCTGATACGTGGTTTATTGTCGAGATAACATGTGTGCAGACCTAATGAATAATGAGACATCATTGTAATTTGTCGTATCTGTATGACACTTACCCCTTCAACAGGACATCGCCGTCGTTGTTCCATGACACGATGTGTCCCACGCGGTTGTCGGAGGCCCAGGGACAGCATGAGGTCCCATAAGACTGGTTGGTCCTTCTGTATAGTGGCTGTGGCTTTCGCCACTGTATGTTGCCCGATGTCGAGCCACCCCATGGGCTTTGTGCTCAATGGGTCATGCTGGCGGAGAGCATTAGATGACTCGGAGCAGAGTTTCGACTGGACGAGCTGGACCACGAATGAGGTGAGAGCAGGACAAACAGACTTGATCAATTTGTAGTCAACTTTGGTAGAGTACATGAGACTGGACTCCTCCGAACCCTCTGCAATCCGTCCATCTGCACTACGCAACCAAGCGTTGACAATGAATGAGGGTATAATCTTTGTTTTTCCACGAAGGAATTGTTGCACGGCAGCGGCATGCCTATGCGAACGATGGATTGGGTCATTATCCTAGTCACGAAGGCGGAATAGGTAGTATAGGAGGTCGGCAACTGTCCAGTTGATACTTTTCAAAGTGTCAAGGACAATATCAAGTTTTTGGGCCCATGACTTTGGTGAAGCGCGTCGTTTCTTCAGCGGGGGCCCGGGAACACGGCTGGGAGTGTCGAACAATGGCAAACTGTTCTCATCATTTCTCCCTATCGCATGTTGGCCTCTCTTCTTTTTCGGAGCGAGAGGATCCGGTACCGGCTGACGATGATTTGCGGCAGGTGTTTGTGCTGAAGGTGACTCGGGGCAAAGAGCCTGAGGACTGTGGGTTAAGACTCGAGGAACTGGCCCAGACAGGGGTGAAAGGAGTGGATCACGTCGTGTGTCGAGCTGATTAGTGTGTGAGGGTAAAGATTGATGATAAATATTATTGTCCATTGGATGTTATGTAATCTGGCATTATTCGCGATAAAGGAATGTTCGACAGAGTGCAGCTCGCTGCCAGTGAGACGCCTCTCGCATTCTCGGAGCCAAAACGTGTCCTTCACTGCCCATTTGGAGCCCTGCTGACAAATGTGTTTGCCGGACAGCGGCATGCGGAAAATTCCGAACTTTGATGCTCGAATCCTGCACTACGGTAACAAGGGTCCTTTAAGAAGCAGACCATAGTGGAGAAGTAACGACTATCTTACTTCGACTCTTTGGTATGTCTAGGGAGACTACCATGCTGAGGACTTGCAGGCGCATCGTCCTTTTCTCCGCCAAAAAAGAGAGCACCTTCCAGTCCTCTGTGGAAATCCACAGTCTCATGTTAGCCGGTCTACAGTCTCATTTCCGACATCCCCCCTTCCTTTTCTAGTACCCGGCTTCTCTCTGCTCTTCTCTTTCACTCCTCGACCACCCACACCTCGACCTTGCTTCATCACGCACTCACTCGCTCACTGCTCTTTTACCCTCGCAACATCAACTGATCAACTGCCTGCTCCTTCAATGCCAACAGATCAACTCCCTTGCTCCTCCCCACTGTAGCTGCCATTGCCACTGATCGCCATCAAGTCTGACAAGTACAACACTCGACGCAACACAACCTCGGCTCTCATTCCTGGGTCTCTCAATGGGCGTCAATGGCCTTTGGGAGGTGCGTGTTCAATATTAACGTCGTAGAAGGTGTATGGGTTGCCTGACTACCCTGTCTTCTTTCTTTCTTTCTTTTCTTTTCTTATTCCTTTTCTTTCTTGATAGATTCTTGGCAGTGCCAACAACAGACTTGGCATCGTGCCCATCCTCGCAGCGGGCAAAATCCTCAGCTGCGCTCCTTCATCTATAGGGTAGCTCGTCTCGCTCGACTCCCACTCCATCTCATCTTTTGCTATGATGACGAGGCACGTCCTTGCACCAAGCGGGGCAAGAATGTGTTACCTGGCGCCCACGGGATGACGAGGCCCACGCAGCGCATCCTCAATGCCTTCAATATACAATGGGTCACCGTATGTTTTTCTTCTCCTTCTCTGATTCTCTTGTGGGCCCCTCACGTTGTCTCAGTCATCCTGTCATCGTTGATGGATGCCCATTCTTGTGGGCCGCTCACGTCGTCGCAGTCATCTTGTCGTCGTCGATGGGTGCCCACTCTTGTGGGCCCCTCATGTTGTCTCAGTCATCTTGTCGTCGTCGTTGATGGGTGCCCACTCTTGTGGGCCCCTCATGTTGTCGCAGTCCTCTTGTCGTCGTCGATGGGTGCCCACTCTTGTGGGCCCCTCACATTGTCACAGTCGTCTTGGCGTCGTTGATGGGTGCCCACTCTTGTGGGCCCCTCATGTTGTCTCAGTCGTCTTGTCGTCCTCGATGGGTGCCCACTCTTGTGGGCCCCTCACGTTGTTGCAGTCATCTTGTCGTCGTCGTTGATGGGTGCCCACTCTTGTGGGCCCCTCATGTTGTCTCAGTCGTCTTGTCGTCGTCGATGGGTGCCCACTCTTGTGGGCCCTTCACATTGTCCCAGTCATCTTGTTGTCGTCATTGACTTACAGTGCCCTTCAGGGAAGCCGAGGCAGGGTTAACACATGATATCTGGTGTTTTGTACTAAGCTGACAAATATATATATATCAGATGAGACATGAATTGCTACGAAGGACTGATGACTTGTACTTGTCATGAATCAGGGTGTTCAGACTTTGTAATCAATCTGCGAGAGGGCTTCAAAACCACACATGACCTTCTCTCTTTTAAGCCTGAAGTGATCTATATCTCCCCGTCTTGACTTCAACTCTTTGAACTTGACTAACACCATTAGATTTGCAACAAATTAGATTTGCAACGAAAGAAAGGTGTATAGTAGCTACGTAGCTGATCAGATGTATACTAAGTAAGTACTAGTAGATGATCCCTTGCTCGCTCGTAATCGATCTGTGAGATGGCTTTCAAAACCACGCACAACCTTCTCTCTGTTCAGGCCGGAGTGATCTATGGGTTTGCGGTTTGCGACGAAAGGTGCGTGTGCTGACTTCGTGCTGAAAATTGACGGTCCGCTGACGGCATGTCAAGTCCCTGGTTGTGAGTCCCAATTGCTCCCGCCCGCGTCAGCCACCTTCCCGATGCGGAAAGAGGCGCGTGCGGGTGGGACCTTGTAGGACCTCTCGCACCAGTGCTCCAACCCAACCCCATCCACCCCGCACTCCAACGGTTCGGTGAACAGACGGAAACGATCGCCACGATCTGCGCCTCGGATTGCAAGACGCAAGAAGACAGACCATGGGACGCGACACGTCGTCAACCACCGTGTAACTAACTGCATGGAAGCAGCTTCCCAACGATTGCCTCTGCCACACCTCACCATCCGTTCTCAGAGATTCCCCACGTTCTCGCGCCTTGGCCCGGTTCTCTCTCTCCTGCAACCCGGGGCTCGAATGGTGAGTGATGTCCCCCACCTTGCATGTTTCTCATGCTTCTGTTCCAGTCTCACGCCAGCCTGAGCATGTGGTCTCAGAGTCCTCCCTCCGAGTCTTTCCCTGCCTCCTTGCCTTCTCTGCGGGGCTCTCACACACCCGCACTCGCTGCCCCAGCCCGTGCCTCATCCAGACAAGTCCTCGTGTCCCAATCATCCCTGACGCTCCGCGAGGTGCGCGCGTGTTAGCTTATACGCGCCTCTCACTCATTGACTTGGTCAAGCCGCTGCAGCCGATGGTGCCGTCTCTGTTCGCGGCACTTTCGTAGATGGAACGAGATGGTTTCGGAGAGATATGATATGCCAATCAACAGTAGCTGATTAACAACGCAATGTGGAAGGGGAACGAAGTGTGAATGAACTACTATGTTATGTTACTACCAGTGACTGTAGATGCGAGAGGCCTCGCATGGAATGTCCGTCTGTCCGTATGCAAGGATTAGCAGGAGAGAGTAATGCAGGAGAGAGTAATGTAGAGGTGCCTGAGAACAAATTGTGGTGATGAGACTCGCCAGGACGGGATGCGAACGAACAACTGGCGATACATGATGGACAGAGACCCGTTTTACGGAGTGATTAGTGGGTAGACAATAATATTGTAGTAGGGTTCCAAAAAATGCGCCCAGGGGACTCCAGTACCCCGCGACGTCAAGACGACGGGGACGACCTGGGTCCTGCAGTAGGTGCCTGCGTTTGGATGGCTGCCCAACGTGCGGAGATGTCGGGGTCATTCTTGAGTAACGTCTGCCATTTGCGAGCGATTACGTCGTCCTTTGTGGCCAGGAATGTCTTGCCGCTCTTCACGTAGGAGAACGCACCCTGTGCGTCCGGATGGCTAAGGTTGCCCCCAAAGAAGGATCGGGCATTCGTCGCATCCTGCACTGTGTTTGCGTTGCGCTGCTTGGCCAGGATCTCGAGGATCGCTTTGTACAGCAGCGGCTCGCCCCTTTCATTGCTGAACTTGTGCCAGAACGACACACTGTCGTGATGCCGGTCCCATTCCTCAGCGATGTACTGTGGATGCGTGGCGGGGCGAGGAGTGAGGAGTGAGATTGATATGCTGGTGAAGAATGGTGTGAGCACGTACCTTCCAGTTCCCCCACTCCACTCGCAGCGCCTGCCAAGCGTGCGGCTTCGCTCCACTTGCCTTCTTGTAAAATTCAGGCCAATACTTGACCGGGATCTCGCATGGCCGTCTACGACAAGAAGACTGGACGCGTGCCATTCTCGACAGAGCCTGTCAATATCCTTTGACAGGTGGACAGTGGGGGGTCTGGTACCTTCGAGGTGTCGAAAGCGAACGACTCGTCGCCGAGACGTGCAATGCCGAGCTTGCCTGCATCTTTACTAGGGACTGCGACCGGAATATGTACCGAAGGAGTTGGGGTTGGCTGTGGGCTGATATCAGGGATGGCATAGGGCTGATTCATGCCGGACTCGGGTGTGCCGGCCTGAGTGGGGAGCAGGACTGAAGCTTCGCACCGCAAGCCATCACGGCATGTCGACTCGGAGGTGCTGGTGACGCCGGTGATCAAGGCCTTGATATCTCGCATATGCGTGGCCATACTTGCTTCGACACCGTCGACACGCTGGATGAAATTCTCATTTGTTGTGGAAATCTTGTGCTCCATCTGCCGCATTCGAACTGACAAATCATTCTAACAGTAACATGCGTGAGCGGTTGTTGACTCGCCAAGCTTGGTACTACTCACCTTCTCGTGGGATAGCAGACTGTCAGTGCCACCATCCAACCGACTCAGTGCATTACTGTCACTAGTCGGCTGTGTCGCGTCACTCTGAGTACCAGCTGGGGCCACTGGCAGTGCTGGTGGACTCGGAGCCTGAGGCCCGGTGTTACTGGGCTCCCCAACTCGTTGTCGTTTGCGGGGCCTTAAGTCTTCACTGATGCCAAAAGCTGAGAGTACGGCCCTTGACTGATATGGTTTGATATCGTGTGAGTAAGTGGGACCGAGTTCACAGCCAGCAGCGATTGCGTGAGCTCACCCATCCGTTGCAGGCTACCCTGTCAGAATTATCAATAATACTGTGGCTACTGTAGATAGGTGGTTTTCCATAATTCAGGATGCTGCTTACTATGAGGAGATTATGCATAATTATGCATAATCTCAGAGAATGCTAGGACACCTGCTTCTTGCTGCTTCTTGCTGCTTCTTGCTGCTTCATCTGTGGCTACTGTAGATAGGGAGTTTTGCATAATTGGTGAGGCTCATCCTTGCTTCCTTTTATCAATAATTGTGAGTATCCTCCAGCACTGCTTCTCCTTCCCATTGGTATATTAATTTCCATTTTTTATGTTTTGAGGCACTGATCTATGTTTTGAGATCACCTATGATTAGATAGTCTATTATTATATAATTGCTCCGCTTTTTGACTACCAAAAGGGGATATCACAGCCACAACATAATAATAGACACTTCCTTTTGTCAAAACACCCAAAACATATCCAAATCAGGCCGGAGTTTTCATTATCTAATCTTCCCACACATGTTTCAAGCTCTAGCAGCTCATTTCTCCACCACATTTGATTGGTTCTTCTTCTAAGTTTGTAGATTAGGCTATGTACATGTCACAGATCATAAGCTACCACTTTTTCATATGTTTTTTATTGTGTGATGAGTAGCAATAGGTTGATTGAGCTGGATGGTTGAAAATTTTTCAAACTCAGCTGGTGGCTGAGAGGTGGCTGTGGCTGCTGTGGCTGGTAGGTACTGCCACCGCTTTTTTGGGTGCTTATGTAAGCAAAAAAGCGCCACAACTCCCACCACATTACCACTTTTGGTTAATATAACATATCAGCCCCTGGTCCCCTTCTTCAGCCTTTTCTGCTTTACCACCCTTGCTCCCTTACTTCTGGTGACAACATATGTAGTAGTTTAGTGCCCTAGTACATAATAGAACATAATTGACTGCTTATATAATTTTATTTGAACCAAATAAGCTTTCTAGGACATGATTTAGGTGTAAAATATAACAAAAAGGGTCTAGAATTTTGGTATTTTAATAGGAGAGTGTCTGGGAGGGTTCCAAACATCACTTAGAAGTTAAGTGGATGTTTTCTAGAAGAAACTTAAGCCCCTAAAGTGTCCAGTGTAGGTAAAAAGGTCATAGCCTCCTAAAAACATAAAATTAAACATATAAACATATTCTTCAGGTAAGATACATGTGCTATGGTATTCCCAGGTGTATATTTACTATGTAAGCAATATATCAAAAGCCTGTGGCAACAGGATGGCTCTCTGTGGCTCTACCTCTATGTCTTCTCCTACCCCCCTACCTTCTGAAACTTAAGTTTCCTGCCTATATCTCTTCAGGGCAGGATAATCCTAGTGTAGGTATGATATGACATGACTCATTCATAATGTCAGATGTATTGACAACTTTGGTCAATCAGCATGTATACAGAAGGGTATATTTCACTCTATTTCATGTATTCTCACCTACATAGTCCCTTCCAGACACATGTAGCCCTTCTAAGATATGTTCATATATACTCCTGTGTGACTTTTACATCCAGGATCAGCTCCCTATATCCTGTAGTACTCAGCTGATCACCCAATCTCTGTTGAGTTACTGATAAGGTTCCTACATGGCCACATCTTTATATTATTTAGATCAGAAAGTTGGAGCACATCTCTGACACCTATATAGTCATGGGCCAACAGTCCCAGAAGCATCCATAAATAATTGAGTGAGCTTTGAGCATTATAGATAAGAAATGGAGTGTGGGAATATTTTAATAGGTGATGAAACATATCTTAAAACATAACATTAGGACATTTTTGGGTGGAAGATTTGATTCAAAATTATGTAGTACTGATGTATGATCTATATTAGAACTATACTAGATACTTATGCAAGGGTGGAAAGAATGTGGAAGTGTGGTGTAGCAAAAAATGAGTAAATCTCCTACATAGATGAACTAGCTATTGGTGTTCATACATTGTCCCATGTCTCCGCTTCACCTATCTGAATTTTCCCATGCTCTATTTCTTATCTATAATGCTCAAAGCTCACTCAATTATTTATGGATGCTTCTGGGACTGTTGGCCCATGACTATATACGGTGTCAGAGATGTGCTCCACTTTCTGATCTAAATAATATAAAGATGTGGCCATGTAGGAACCTTATCAGTAACTCAACAGAGATTGGGTGATCAGCTGAGTACTACAGGATATAGGGAGCTGATCCTGGATGTAAAAGTCACACAGGAGTATATATGAACATATCTTAGAAGGGCTACATGTGTCTGGAAGGGACTATGTAGGTGAGAATACATGAAATAGAGTGAAATATACCTTCTGTATACATGCTGATTGACCAAAGTTGTCAATACATCTGACATTATGAATGAGTCATGTCATATCATACCTACACTAGGATTATCCTGCCCTGAAGAGATATAGGCAGGAAACTTAAGTTTCAGAAGGTAGGGGGGTAGGAGAAGACATAGAGGTAGAGCCACAGAGAGCCATCCTGTTGCCACAGGCTTTTGATATATTGCTTACATAGTAAATATACACCTGGGAATACCATAGCACATGTATCTTACCTGAAGAATATGTTTATATGTTTAATTTTATGTTTTAGGAGGCTATGACCTTTTTACCTACACTGGACACTTTAGGGGCTTAAGTTTCTTCTAGAAAACATCCACTTAACTTCTAAGTGATGTTTGGAACCTCCCAGACACTCTCCTATTAAAATACCAAAATTCTAGACCCTTTTTGTTATATTTTACACCTAAATCATGTCCTAGAAAGCTTATTTGGTTCAAATAAAATTATATAAGCAGTCAATTATGTTCTATTATGTACTAGGGCACTAAACTACTACATATGTTGTCACCAGAAGTAAGGGAGCAAGGGTGGTAAAGCAGAAAAGGCTGAAGAAGGGGACCAGGGGCTGATATGTTATATTAACCAAAAGTGGTAATGTGGTGGGAGTTGTGGCGCTTTTTTGCTTACATAAGCACCCAAAAAAGCGGTGGCAGTACCTACCAGCCACAGCAGCCACAGCCACCTCTCAGCCACCAGCTGAGTTTGAAAAATTTTCAACCATCCAGCTCAATCAACCTATTGCTACTCATCACACAATAAAAAACATATGAAAAAGTGGTAGCTTATGATCTGTGACATGTACATAGCCTAATCTACAAACTTAGAAGAAGAACAATCAAATGTGGTGGAGAAATGAGCTGCTAGAGCTTGAAACATGTGTGGGAAGATTAGATAATGAAAACTCCGGCCTGATTTTGGATATGTTTTGGGTGTTTTGACAAAAGGAAGTGTCTATTATTATGTTGTGGCTGTGATATCCCCTTTTGGTAGTCAAAAAGCGGAGCAATTATATAATAATAGACTATCTAATCATAGGTGATCTCAAACATAGATCAGTGCCTCAAAACATAAAAAATGGAAATTAATATACCAATGGGAAGGAGAAGCAGTGCTGGAGGATACTCACAATTATTGATAAAAGGAAGCAAGGATGAGCCTCACCAATTATGCAAAACTCCCTATCTACAGTAGCCACAGATTATGCATAACTCTGCCAGGGTGTGGTGTCCGTTGTTGGACTCCCTGTCTTTGTCTTCGAGGACCCGCTGTACACGAGCAACACTCTTGCAGCTTTGGTACGTGATCTTCTGATTTGACTCCTCAGTACCAAACTGCTCTCGGATACATTTCATTGAGTGAGATTCACGTCCTGTGTGAACACCCCAGGTACGCTTCTTCCGAGGCTGGAATAAGCTTTGATGGAAGGTGATTAGAGCTGGACTTCAAGTTGGAGGGAATTCCCTGCATCGAAGACACACCTGAACCATGCATTGCGGTCTTTGGAGTAGTCCGGAGCCGCTGTAGCAAGACAGCCTTTGACCCACTGACAGGAAGTCTGTACTGTGTTGAGGGAGCTTCGCAAGTCCCGTTTTGTCGTTTTCGGTGTCACAACAAGCTCCTCGGTCTTCAGTTCTTTCCTGGCTCATACTCTTGCCCTAAGCCATGGCAGGACGATCACCTCAGTAGTAGTATTGTTCGGACCTGACATTCCAAGGTGAATTGGTGAAGGTTAACTGAGACAGCCAC
>MU123910.1:0-53136 GCA_014904935.1 Melanogaster broomeanus | reverse complement strand
CTATTCTTGGATAGACCTTGCTCGTCCCTTACCAGGACCCTGCAAGAATCCTTCATTTGTTAGCAAGGCTTGTCTTACGGCAACCCACGTAACAATGAACCACATTGTTTCTCAAGGTAAACACTTTGCGTTATCTCTGATGAATGAAATACTCACTTAGCTGATACTTTGGCCCCCTGCTGCTCAGCTGCCTTTATAAGCTGCTCAAGCCACACCTCTCGAAGGAATGCACATTTTTTGTCGGTAGGCAAACCCTTCACAGTAGCCTTAATCATTTTTATCAAGGCATCAAACTGGTCCCCCCTTTCATGGAAGACGATTGTTCCTCCATTGCCAATATTGTGCATCTCGAAGCAGACTTTGAGGTTCCGGTTGAATGCAAACCACACTTCCTCCTCATCCACAAGCTCCATGTCAAGGCCGAAGTGGTATGTCGATGTTTCTGGATTGAATGGCAGGTGAGCAGGCAGATTGTTGAGCAACTGCTGCAGATGATGAATACAAGATATCAGCTCTGAGGACAGGCCTTGATGTGTAGGATTCGGAGGTGGAGTCATTGCTGCTACAGGCCCAGGACTGCTAGAAGTCCTATTTTTTCATGTAGATTTCCATTCCATGATCCAATCATTCCATTCCAAACTTTTGGATTTCGTACTAGTACTATGTGCTTGCTATGCTCCATATCGTAGTTGCTAATGTAATGCTGTGGGCCCGTTGCTTAAGTAACAGACCGTAATGCACCCAGGTCATGTTGCCAACATTGGCAACAGTAATGCATAACGGAGGTGCCGTTGCTAAGCCTGGAGTCAGGGGCACTGTTAAGTCCGATTCCTCCGGAGTTATCGGAGAAGCGGAGGTAGTAGGAGTATACGCGAAGGGGGCGGAATGGACGTTGGCTTCAACTTGTGTGTTGCGCCCTTGCCACGAGTTCTTGTCCAAGTATTTACGGAGGAGCGGAGCGACGGAGGAGATACGGAGTTGGGTCAGAGTGACGACAAGAAGTCTTGCTTCAAGTGTCGAGCAGGGAGATCAAGGAGTTGGATTAGGAGAAGGTCAGACTGAGTTGAACAGGAGGAAACTAAGTTGATATTCGAACTGCAGAATACGAAGTACATGTCAAGCTTTTAAGCTACAATGGAGAATAACCAATAAAGGAAAGTAGCTACAATGACAAGTAAACACGAAGGTATCCGGAGAGCCGGAGTTACCATAATTAGGAAGAGGGAGTCAGAATAAATCAGAAGGAGTCGAAGGGAGTCATAGGGAGTCAAAGGGAGTCAATATGAGTCAAGAGGAGTCATGAGAGTTGTGCTAAACCAAAGTGAGACGAAAGGCGACAGGGTTGTCAGAAAACGTCAAGATAGAATGGAGAGACATAAGCGGAAATAGTAAGCAAGATAGGAATAGTCACAGGAGATAACCCGGAGGAGCGGAGATGAGGCGAGAGCGCTGTATGAGGTCTGGAGATGGTCTGGAGGACTGGAGAAGTCGCGCGCGGCACGGGATATGACAGTATCCCCCCCTTAGGCCCGAACCCTTGAGGGCCACATGGAGATGATCGTCGGATGGAGGTTTCCGGCGGAGTTTGAAGCGGAGCGCAAAGCCGGTATAAAGATGTTTATCGTCGCCTAAATTTTTTCAACAACTCTTGACCTCCGAAATACACCATGTCCGCCAACCTCGACATAAACGATATTACTACCTGGGCGGATGACTTGCTCCAGGAGCGCGAGGAAGATAGTGATGAGCTCTTCGGAAAAAAGGCCGCGGAACGTCGGAGACACGTGAAGGTGAAGAAGGCTGCGGAAGAGGCGGAGAGGAAGAGGGTTGAAGAAGAGACACAAAAGAGGGCCGAAGAGGAGGCGAAGAAAAAGGCTGAGGAGGAAAAGAAAAGAGTCGAGGAGAGACAGGCGGAGGTAGCGAGGAGGGTAGAAGCCCTGCGATTGGCGAAGGCGGCGGAGGAGCGTAGAGCTTCGCAGGGGGCTACGGGTGTAGCGGAGATGGGTGGGCTTATGCCCTGTGAGGGTTGCGAGGCCGCCGGTGTAGCCTGCACCATGGAGAAGGCCGGAAGTAGCAAGGCTACGGCGTGCGATCGATGCCGCCACGTCAAGATGGCCTGCCGCAGGCCCGGGCAGGAGAAAAAGGAGCGTCGCAGGAAAAGGGAGGAGCCCATGTCGCCGCGTGGACAGAAGAAGAAGCAGGCGCGGGCTGACAGTCCGTCGGAGGATGAAGCGGAGGAGGACGCGGTTGACGCCATCGGTGCGTTGACCGCAGCGATAGTTGGGTGGACGGAGGAGGCGAGGGCCACTCGGGAGGAGAACGAAAGGTACCACGTGGCCCTCCTTTCCATGATGGGCGAAATCGCCCAACATTTCCATGTAGGGGAGGAACCTCAGGAGCAAGAGGCGATGGAGGAGGATGAGGCGGAGGAGTAATTAGTTTTGTACTTTTTTTGTTTCTTGTGTCGAATGTATTCCGGGACTCCGTCATAACGCCACATGTGGTCCGGGTTTAGTGGGGTAACAAGTGTGAAAGGTTTCCACTAATTCCGATGCGTGTCCGAGCTCCGTTGCTAATAGCCATGAGGTTTCCTCGTCAGTTCCATCATAACCGGCCCAGCGGACGAGGTAGAGGAGTTGACAGTGTCTTCTCCGACGGTCAATCTTCGAGTCAAGGATTTCTGAGATCTCGAACTCGGGTTCGCCATCTACTTCAACCGGAGGTGGCGGAGGTTGAGTCCGGTTAGGAATGACGTTAGGGACTGAGGGTTCTAGCTGGGAGACATGGAAGACAGGGTGGACGGAGTTCATAGAGTCAGGTAGACGAAGAGTAAATGAGTGGGTGCCGACTTGAGCGATGATAGGATAGGGGCCCAGGTTCTTCTCGGACAACTTCTTCGAAGGTCGTGTGGATCGGAAATATTTGGCTTTGACGAAAATGAGATCTCCGACCTTGAAGTCTGGTGCCGGAGCTCGTCTCGCGTCAGCAGGACCTTGATATCGTTGTTGAGCGAGGGCCATTTCTGAGCGGAGTACTTGGTGCAATTCTTCTAAGTCGACAGCGTATTCGTGAGCACGGGCGGAGGTGAGATCACGTTCTGGATGAACGGAGATGTTTGGGTGATATCCTTTGTTAGCGAAGAAGGGAGATACTCCGGTGGTGGCACTCGGAGCATTGTTATATGCGAACTCTGCTAGGGGTAGGAGTTCCGACCAGTTGTCTTGCTGGTAGTTGCAATAGATCCGTAGGTATTGTTCGAGCGTCTGGTTCATGCGTTCGGTTTGGCCATCGCCTTCAGGGTGATAACCGGAGGTGAAATGTAGGCGAATGTCGAGAGCTTTACCGAGTGAGCGGAAGAAATGGGAGACGAACTTGGAACCACGGTCGGAGGTGATATGCGATGGAACTCCATGTTTGGAAAACACGTGGAGCAGGAATAACTTGGCTAGTTCCGGAGATGTGATGGTGTCGTGCGTCGGAATGAAAATGCATTGCTTAGAGAGACGATCGACGACTACTAGAATGGCGGTGAATCCGGAGGACGGGGGAAGTTGTTCAATGAAGTCCATAGAGATAGAATTCCATGGTTTTTCCGGGATGGGGAGTTGCTTCAGGAGGCCATACGGGCGGTGCCTAGGGACTTTGGCACGGGCGCAGGTGGTACAAGAACTGACGTAGCCTTTGACGAATGTTCTGATGCCTGGCCATGTATATTCGCGCCGGATGAGCTCAAGAGTGCGATTTTGGCCGAAATGACCGGATAGGGGGTGATCATGTTTGTACCGGAGTACACGGAGACGAAGATCGATTGGCTTCTGGCACATAGATGCGATTCGTCGAGACGGAGGAATCCTTTGGAGTCCACAGTCCAGCGAGATTCGGGTGTGTCGAGAGAGGTGGATAGAAGCCAATGGATCGGAAGGAAGGGCGGAGAGGATATCCTGGTGGAGCGTCTCGATGTCGAACAGCGAGCTTGCGCGGAGGACTGGGTGTGCGAGGATGGTAGCTCGTAGGGATCGAAGCGAGTTGCTCCTGGGTAAAGACCGGGCGGAGGTTGTGAGGGTTGACTCGAGCGTAGTCCTTATCCCCCTCTTTGGGATAGACATCCCAGCGTCTAGTGAGGGCATCGGGTTTAGCTCCGAGTTTTCCGGGACGGAAACGAATGACGAGGTTGAATTGGGAGAGATACTCGGACCACCGGGCTTGGCGGCGAGTGAGGATTTTGGAGGTGGAGAAATACTCGAGGTTCTTGTGGTCAGTGACGATGTCAACCGGAGTTGCGGAACCCTCGAGATAGATGGCGCCAGGACGGAACGCTTCATGGATGGCGAGAAGTTCTTTGTCATGGGTGTCATAGTTGAGTTCCGGAGGTGTGAGAGTCCGGGAGTAGAATGCGACGGACGAACCTTGTCATCTGAGCAGCGGATGGAGAGGATGCCAGCGATGGCATAGTCGGAAGCGTCGGTCTCAAACGATGATAGGGGTATCAGGAACCCAGTGAGTAAGAATGGGAGCGGAAGTGAAAGCGTTCTTAAGCCAGCGGAAGGCGGCACGACAGTCGTCGGAGAAGTTCCACGGAGTATTTTTTCGAGTTAAACGAGTGAGGGGAACGACAATGTCTGGAGTAGCTGAATATGAAACGACGGTAGAAGTTGGCGAAACCTGAGGAAGGACTGAATATCATTGACCTTCCGAGGTTCCAGCCAATCTTGAATGGCTTTGACTTTCTCGGAGGACATGGTCAGACCATCAGGAGAAAGAAGATATCCGAGGTATTCCGTGGAGGTGGTGTGGAATTCGCATTTTTCAGGTTTAGCGTAGAGTCCATGTTTTCGGAGACGACAGGAGGACTCTCGGACATGCTCTTTGTGGGAGGCCATATCCTGGGAGTGAATGAGCGATGTTCGTGCAGGTAAACAACTACGCAAAATCAAGCATATCAGCAGAAGATTGGTATTTGACGACCGCCTGGAGACGCAGCTGGGGCGTTTTGAAGTCCGAATGGCGATAGCCACGAGCATTCTCCCCCCCCCACCCACGCCTAGCTGGCGGGAAGGACTCTCCACTCGCTCGGCGCGACCGGCGACGCCTGCAGTCAGGGCGCCGGAGGAGTCAGATGCTCCGGTTGTCGCGAGGGGGGGGGGGCTCTTTGCCAGGGCGTGGGACAGTCGAGTAGAGGTCGGGGAGATGACCAGGCGGAAGGGTAGCGGCGTCTTCGTTCATGATTTGTGAGAAGCTCTGGATGCGCCCACGACGCAAGGCGGAGCGGCAGCTGGCGCCCCGGCCGAGCCATCATTTTGTCGGACAAGAGAACCGAAGCAGCGTGATCGGGCAGGAAGACGGGACCGGATGATGGCCGTTGGTGGACGGTGTTGTGAACGGAGCCGCGGTTCGCAGCGCTTCCTAGTTCCTGCCTGGCAGAAGGACGGCGCGGACTGACGCGACTCGCGCACGACAGTCGTGCGCCGGGCACGCGGAGAAAGTCATCCTCTCTCGCAACTCGATTTTTCCAGCCATCGTCGTTCCGCGGCCGATGCGCGACCCAAGGCGGCCATGGAGGCCTTCGTCTCTTTGCTGAAGACATTTGCGAATTCGGTGGTATTCCGGGGAATGAAGAGAGATGCGGACTGAATCCAGGCTTAGCTGAGTTAGAGCGCGAGATGACAGAAAAGTTTACAATTACCCATCAACCGGAAACAGGGGGCAGGGATATAGCAGAGACTAGAAAAACTAGCACAGAGAGACCTTACACAGTCTAGCATAACAGAAGGCGGAAAAGGAAACAGGAACAGCAAAACTATAAAGATGAAGAAAGAGCCGAGGTGGGCACGAGCCTTGCGGCTGCGGGAAAACCGACGGTGCGCGACTCGAGGGGGATAAGCGAGGTCAGCCGGAGGCCGAGGTTCCGGAGGCTGCGGAGATTGGACGGAGACGTCCCGGGGCGCAGTTGCACCGATGCTCCGCTCGGCTCTCGAGACGGAACGACTGATAGCTGCTACCCGAGACCCCCCCGCGCACAGCTCAATCGACGCGATTGTGAGCGGGGGGTACTCCAGTTGTGTCCCAGCAACGAAGTGAGCAGGCGGAGTCCAACGGAGTTACATAAAATGTAGCGGAGGTGATATCGCCGGTAGGGAAACGAACAGAGAGGTCTACAGCTTCGGTAATAGAGGAATTGGAAGTACCATCGAACAAGCGGAGAATAATAGGAGGTATAGAAAATGGTTTGATTTTATGTTTTTTGACGAAAGTAGTATCTATAAAACAATCACTAGAACCGGAGTCTATGAGAGCGGGAAAAGCGGAGGTGTCATAAGAAAGTAAAGTAACAGACGGTATCAAGAATTCGGATCAGAGAGAGCGGAAGCGTTGAGTCGGGTCTCCTTTGTTGCACGGTCGGAGTCAATGAAACCTCCATCCCGTGCGGAGTCTTGGAGGTTGCTGACTATTTTTCCGCCTCCAAGGAGGTGAGTTACTCTCCGGAGCAGCGGAGGTCGTGGAGGCGCGACCCTTGGCAGCACAGGAGGTGGACTTGGGCAGTCCTTGGCCATGTGGCCAGAGCCACCGCAGAACATGCAAAGCTTGAGGTCGAAGCGGCGCTTGCGTTCTTCAGATGTTAGCTTTCCGTCTTTCCCGAGCTTCTCGGAGAGGTCGGAGTAGCTTTCGCTTTAGAAGGGGCGGATTTAGATGAAGGAGTGGCGGAGTTGTAGTTGGACGTGGAGGTGGTACCGGAGGTGGACATAGAGGTTTTCGGCTTAGAGGACGAGTCGGTGGATTTGGAGGAAGATTGATTATTAGTCTTCGCCTTGTGGTCGACTTCTGATTTGCGCTCCCAATAGCGTGCGTCGATGCCTTGGGCGAGAACTCGGAGCTCGGAGAGCGTGGGGGGTTTTCCAACTCTGGCGATTTCGTCCTTGACGCGATCCGGTAGTCCGTTGTAGAAGTGATGTCGAAGGGCACCATCTCCGTAGCCGTGGACTTGGGAAGCGATCCGGTTGAATTCCACAACGTACTTGTTGATACGCTGTCCGTCCTTCATCAAAAGGTTGTCAAGCTGGTGTTCTGCATCTGCGACGGGGTCATGGGGGCCGAAATTGGTCTGGAGTTCAGAGAGGAATTCCCGGTAATCGTCCATCCACAGGGGACGGAGATCCGGATCTTCCATATGGAGGATGTCGGGTTCGAACCACTCGAGCGCCATGCCTTTGAGATAGGATTGGGCAAAAGTGACTTTAGCGCGGTCAGTCCGGAATGCGCGGGGACGGTCTTGGAAGTTGAGTTCGCATTGGACGATGAACGCCCGGAGTTTACGAGTCTCAGTTCCATTGAAGGTGTCGGGTTCTCGGACTTTAGTGCGCTGGGAGGGTTCAGCAGTGATGTTACGGCGGGTGATATCAGCGAGGCCACGAATGGCGTCAGCGAGGGCGGTCATAGGATTGGGCGGGATTTGCTCATGGTCGTCGTCGTCGTCGTCGTCGAAGGGATTTTCTTCGTCACCTTCATCTCCGGGGTCTCGTCTCCAGGTCCGTCATCCCTGGGTGGACCGGGGTCTTGGCCGCATGGGCCTGGTGTTGGCGTGCTTGGAGTTGGTCGGGAACGACGAGCTGAAAAGCTACGGAATTGGCTGACGGTTTCGGGGCCTCTGCGATTGCTCATGAAGGAAGCTAGTTGGGGAAGGGAAGGTGTGGCGGAAGCAGAATTTTGTCGGAGAGTTTGGGAACGAGTCTGAACCCTGGTATGGGCCATAGAGCGAGGTTAGTGAACTCGAGCAAGTATGAGTTCGAATATACTGTTAAGTCCGATTCCTCCGGAGTTATCGGAGAAGCAGAGGTAGTAGGAGTATACGCAAAGGGGGCGGAATGGACGTTGGCTTCAACTTGTGTGTTGCGCCCTTGCCACGAGTTCTTGTCCAAGTATTTACGGAGGAGCGGAGCGACGGAGGAGATACGGAGTTGGGTCAGAGTGACGACAAGAAGTCTTGCTTCAAGTGTCGAGCAGGGAGATCAAGGAGTTGGATTAGGAGAAGGTCAGACTGAGTTGAACAGGAGGAAACTAAGTTGATATTCGAACTGCAGAATACGAAGTACATGTCAAGCTTTTAAGCTACAACGGAGAATAACCAATAAAGGAAAGTAGCTACAATGACAAGTAAACATGAAGGTATCCGGAGAGCCGGAGTTACCATAATTAGGAAGAGGGAGTCAGAATAAATCAGAAGGAGTCGAAGGGAGTCAATACGAGTCAAGAGGAGTCATGAGAGTTGTGCTAAACCAAAGTGAGACGAAAGGTGACAGGGTTGTCAGAAAACGTCAAGATAGAATGGAGAGACATAAGCGGAAATAGTAAGCAAGATAGGAATAGTCACAGGAGATAACCCGGAGGAGCGGAGATGAGGCGAGAGCGCTGTATGAGGTCCGGAGATGGTCTGGAGGACCGGAGAAGTCGCGCGTGGCACGGGATATGACAGGCACCCCGTAACACACCACCCCCCGTTGTCTCCATACAGAAGGCTACAGTAATGATAAATCACTACTATTGTGGCATGGGATATGGATATCGTCAAACTCCAATAATAGAACCATTGATCTGGCAAATGTATTTCTAGGTCTTCTCAATGTTCATATCATTCAAACTGCTTCTTCAAACTTCAAGCATTAAAAGGAATGGACAAAGTAACATTAGATAGGCTGTTATATTCTGGATAATTGGAACATTAGATGAATTGTCTGCTCTCATATCTGTATTATCTATGTTACTCTGGAGAGGATATTTGTATTGACACATAATAATATTGACAATTTATTAGTACTATCTCAGCACTTGATGTTGATTACATGTGGTATCTTGTACTTCAATGGAGCCACTCTCTATGGCACCTATTGAATATATTCAATGAAAATTTCAGTGGACCTGCACTTTAATAGCAGATCAATACTATTACCTCAGAATTTGTCTTGAATATTCAATAAGTCATGGACAACTTATATTCTTTGATGTTCCTCTTTGGAAGACTGGCCATCCTTCCTATTGATATTCATTTGACTAAGTGAGATGGATCTGACAATTTCATTTCTTGTTGTCTCAGTTTATTTTTTCACTTTTCTGATTTGTTGTACTGATTTTCTTTCTAGATTGTCCATTTCTTTGTGAATTGTAATACTTTTAGTGAATGGAATGGTATTCTATAGGATTGGTTGCATTTAAAATTGAAAATGGCTTAAATGAAATAACTCCATATTAGCTAGTCCAATCTATATAATTCTTTTTTTTGGCTGATAGTTGCTGCTAGAAATTCATGGTGAAATAGATGAGATAAAAATGACAGTTTGAAACTATGACAATACTATTTCAAATGTAGTGTGAGGTTTATATGTTGACTGCAAGGATGGCCCATACTATCACTAGAGCCCTGTTGAAGTGAGATGCACTTATCATATCATAGTTTTTCTTGATGAAAGTAGCCATGCCTTGATGAAAGGTACTGCAGGCTATGTTTTTTAAACAATGGACCCATGCCCACTTCCTTTCAGGAGCCAATGTAGACTACTATCCTTGGTTAACTGCCAACTCCAAATCACTACCACAAACTCTAGCCACTGCTCAACCCCCAAATCAACACCTACCTTGCAATACCAAGGTTAGCCGAGTTACCACATGCGACAGAAAAGGCAAGTGGCATGGCAGCAGCCTCTACACACTGCCGCATCGTGCTGAGGGTTTCCCATGGCATCAAAACCTTCGTGCTCGCTGTGTGTAACAGCGAGCTCAACAACTTCTTCATTTATTTATATTTCTGGCTAGTTTTTTTGTAGGCTCAATAGACACTTGATATTGACTTATTAAGTTGTATTTAAATGAGCTCAGAGCGCCCATATGAATGGGTATTTATATGTTTTTGTGCACTTTGTTGAAGCTTACATAATCCACTCCAATGCAACCACTACACCCAAAACACTGTCACTTTTGGTCATGTCATAAATACCCACTATTCCTACACTCAGTCTCATGTCTTTTGCTTCATTATAGACTATTCCTGCACTCCAATGCCTCTAGAAATTATACAGTGATATGTTTGAATATATTGGGACATATCTGACCGCTTAAACCTACCAAAATAGTGCATTATATAAATGCTGGGAAGAATAGGGGGCAAAAACATAACTTGGTTCACATTTTTGATATACAGTACATAGTGGCTCAGTAAATATGTTCCCAGCAGGCCATAGCATTTATAAACAACATAGTAAGAGCTCATAGCACCTGAACTGCTCTATGTAAAGTAATACCCATATGTTCCCCTAGCTTCTGAGTGCTTAGTGGGGTCTCCTATACAGTTCCAAGTCACCTAGAGTCAGGGGGAGATGATTATATGACTTACAGAGTATATTTTGACACCTTGTACCCATGCCATTGACTATGTATTCAAGATCCAAACACCAGATATGCATTTCAGAGAGATTGGGATGACATAACATATTATCAGGGTAAAGCTATGTTCATATCGTTGGAGGGCCTTTGGATGCATTCCCTACACCTCTCACATTGTTTACAGGGAGTCCTGGCCAGTGGTGAGTGCTAGGGAGCTTGAAAGACATGTTGATAAGCATGGGAAACCAATCAAAAAACTTAGGAGACTTGTAAAACATATCAAAACATTGATGTAGCGCATCACACAGCACTTTATATGCTACATAGACATCTCAGATACATAGCCAAGTATTTATATGACTGTATAAGACTATCAGACTTGTGTTCATGCACTTCAGTCACCACCAAAATGGGACCTCTTAGGCCTATAGTTTCCTGGCCCGGTAGCTACTAGCCTAAGAGGTCCCAAATGTGTGGGATTTCCCAGATGTTTATTTTACCAGGGAAAAGCATTGGGAAATGCCCAACTGGCTTGGGGAAAACCCGAGATTTCCTAAGGCTGAGAGGGGTGTCCGGGGTCAAATTATACCTAAGAGGGGGGTAATTACCAGGGGAATTCCCAATGTTTTTGACAGATCTAGATAAGAATTTCCCACCTCCTTGTTGGGAATTCCCCGCTGTATAACTGAGTTGCCTGGGACTTCCCCAACCCTATAATCCAGTGAGATGGGGAATTCCCCAGTCCTATAATTTAGTGAGGTTGGGAATTCCCCAACTGTATAATAGATTGACATGGGAATTCCCCAGCAGTATAATTGAGTCACCTGGGATTTCCCAAGCCTATAATTCAGTGAGGTTGGGAATTCCCCAACAGTATAATAGATTGACATGGGAATTCCCCAGCTATGTAATTGAGTCGCTTGGGATTTCCCCAGTTGTATAATTGAGTTACCTGGGAATTTCCCAATTCAATAATTCAGTGAGTTTGGGAATTCACCACCTCTATCAATCAGTGACATGGGAATTCTCCAACTATGTAATTGGGTCACTTGGGAGTCACCAAAATGCCTGACTCCTTGGCTAACCAGAGGCATGTGACCTGGTTGATAGGCCATCTGAGCCTTCTTGGGTGCCTCACCAGAGAAAGTGAACTCTCTTTTGTCTATGGTGAGTATGACTGAGTCACCCACTGACCACATAGTGGTTGCTGGGGACCAGTCATTGTCTGCATCCTCCGAGTTGGGCTCATCCTCAGACCATTCAGCAGTGTATTGCTGAATGATCTTGGTTGGCTTGGGGTGTGACGATGGTTCCTTCATAGTGAGTCCTGAGGTACTTGATCATGCCTCAGTCCCCAAAGGCCTCACTTCCTGTCCCTGTGAAGCTGCCTGTGTCTGTTCATGGGATGATGTAGGCTGTTTCCCTTGAGGTCAATGGACCTGCCACTGCATTGCCTTGACCATCTTGAGGCCTCTAGCTGGGGAAGTTGCTGGAGTATCCACCCTGGCCCCTCCCCCACTGAGGGAAGGAGGCGAAGCCACAGTCAGGGAAGCCACATGGTTCCCGAGCAGCCAGGAGCTCATGCTGCAAGTCAGTGACACAATGCTCCAGTGACTCGATGGTCTCGTCAGAATGTGTGGCCCATGCACATTCCTGAGCTAGACGATTGTCTGCCAGCTTGAGATCCTCTTGGAGCGACTGGTTCACATCCTCCAGCTCATTGACGTGGTGTTCAAGCCCACTCAAATGTCATTCACTGCAGTGACTGTGGACCAGCTCCTCCCAGTACGATTCATGCTGGAAGGTGGCATCATGCATGGTGGGGTCTGCTGAGAAGGCAGCATCCATGTAGTGGTGGTGGTAAACCATGCAGTGTGTACAGTCACCAGGGTGGGCAATGACCCCTGACTGTGGTTTGAAGACCCAGCCATGGCAATGCCATCGGTCATGGTCAGAGTCCCCAGACTGGGGCTGCTTCTGACCATGAGAACTGCAGTTAGGCAACAGAGACCTGCAATGGCCATGACCATCATGGGTCTGTGATGGCTTGTGGCAGTCATGAGAGGTGAGAAATGGGGAAGGAGGTGGATTGGCATCACACATTTTGCTGTCCATGTTGAAATGTGATGGGGATGAGAGAAAGAAAGAAGAGGCAACAGATGAAAGTTAGAAAGATGTAAAAGGTAAAGTTTTTCTAAGAATAGGGTTTCAGGCTCTGCAACCGTAACCAGCCATAATGTGGCTGAAGGTTAAAACTCAAACAAACATTAAAAGATCCCATATGAGGAACACCATCAGCATTTCCAAATAGGTGTCACATGAGCAAGTGCATGTCATGTGAGTGTGGTTCTCTTCTTCAGTAATTCTTTCCAAGTTCAAACTCCTGCTAATTCCAAGTACTTGTCCAATGCCTCGAGAGCTCTACAATTGTCATAGGGCTCCCAGGTTTCATCCCCAGTGAAAAGTGGATGTGATCAGCAATGCCTGGGTATGTCCATACCTGATTTTTTAGTAGGGAGTGGGAATGGCATGTAGGAATAGCATGTAACACATTTCACTAATAAAATGGGAATCTCGTGCATGTTCTGGTCTCACCTTGTGTGGTGGAGTATGGTTTATGAATGGAATACAACCACAGCAGATCTGGACAAGCTGTTGCTTGTCCCGTTATTGTAATTTGGAACTAGGAACTATCTGATCGACTCTGATAACACTTGATTTTTCCCGATGACCCCTGCATTCATATGATACAATATGATTGTATTGATAGTACACTATTTCAGGTCGCTTGTAGCATACAGTGACATCAGAGAGCAGAAATAATACAGCCAGTAACAGAATAAGCAGACTTGAGCAGGAGGCAACAGAAGATGGCACAATAGAACAGATTGTGACAGACCACATTTGAAAACAGGAGGAAACATATTGGCCTGTATCGTTGTCATCAGGATGATGGGAAATGGGTAGTGTTTAAAAGTCCGGTCCTAGGACCGAAAAAAGACCAAGGACCGAACCGAACCAGGACCAAATTCAGCCACACACTGGCTGAAATTGGGACGGTCCCTCTCGGTTTTGGTCTCGGTTCCTCACATTTTTCATTAGCACAGAACCAGCTGAAGACCAGTCTTGACCAGTCTAAACTGGTCTTCTCAAGACCGGTCTTCGTCAGGACTCATTGCTTGCAAGAATTGACAAGTTTTTATTACTACGTAGCATCTATAATAGACAAACGAATAAATATATTATATAACTCTTTGTCAATGGCCCGTGGTGCGTGGTTGTGGTGTGTAGGTGGGGGGCCCGCAGTTGGCTGCGCAGACATGTCGTGTCGTCGGAGTTGAGGCTGGATTGTGTTGTCGGGGTCGTGGCTTACGTTGCGTCGTCAGGGCATCACACCGCGGCTTGCTGCTGTACTGTTAATAAAATGTTTTTTTCACTTATTTGTTTTACTTACCATGCTGAGGCACGTTAGGCGAATGTCGGGCTGTCGTCGTCATGGTTGCACGTGGTGGTTGCATGCATGTTGTGCATGGGCATACGACAGAGCTTGATACCCATGATGGGACCACGCTCATCAAGCTATGGCTCGCTGTTGTACTGTTAATAAAATATTTGTTTACTTACCATGCTGGATGCAAGTTAGGCTGTCATCGTCATTGTGGCTGCGCATGGTGGTTGCATGCATGTCGTGCATAGGCATATAGCAGCACCTGATAACCCTGATGGGACCATGCTCATCATGCCAGCGTTGGGTGCACATTGGGCTGTCGTCGTCGCCGTGGCTGTGACTGGTGGTTGCGTGCATGTCGTGCATGGGCATATGACGGCGCTGCACGCTGGGCTGTCATTGTCGTCATGGCTGCACATGGTGGTTGCATAGATGGCGTAGATGATGTGGATGGGCCTAAGACAGAGCTTGATACCCGAGATGGGACCACACTCGTCAATGAGCTGCTGCGGCTCCTGTCGTTATGGTGTAGGTCAGGGTGCGCGACTGTGTGGACGTGTTGTGTCGTCGGATACGTGGCTGCGTTGTGTCACCACAATGTGTGTTGTCGAGGCCACAGCGCCCTATGATACTGTTAATAAACTGTGTTGTTGTACTTACCGTGCTGGTGCATTGCGCGGCTGTGTTGCATCGTCGGATGGTTGGCTGTGTTGCATCGTCGGATGGTTGGCTGCGTTGCGTCGTCACAATTGCGCTATCGAGGCCATAGCGCCCTGTTGTACTGTGAATGTTAATAAACTGTTTTGTCATACTTACCGTGCGGGGCGTTGCGCGGCTGTGTTGCGTCGTCAGATGTGTGGCTGCGTTGCGTCGTCATGATTGCGCTGTTGAGGCCACAGTGCCCTGTTGTACTGTTAATGAATGTTAATAAACCGTTTTCTTGTACTTACCATGCTGGGGCGTTAGCCTTTAGGTGCTTGTTGGGCCATCGTCGTCTTGTGTCGTCGGATCTGTGGCTGCGTTAGCATGTTGGGCTGTTATCATCGTCGTGGCTGCGCATGGTGGTTGCATGGATCGTGTGGATGGGCGTATGGCAAAATTTGACACCCCCAAGTTTAAAGGGTAGGTGGTCACGGATGAGACCTTCCAGTGGCATTGTTGGTATGTAGGCATGTTGGGTGGATGGCGTTACATTGTTGTCGTGGCTGCGATGCTGGTCAGCTGCGGATGAGTTCCAAATTCCAATGTGGCTGTGTGAAATGTGTCAACCAGAAGAAAAATTGCCAAATATAGATAAAAACCAGTCCAAACCGGGAACAGCGACCAATAGGAACCGGTTGTGGACGGTTTGGTCCGGTCTTGAAAGATTTTCAGATTTTGAAAAACCGGTCCCACCAAAAAAAGGCAAGAAAACCGAACCGGACCGGACTTTCAAACACTAGAAATGGGGGGGGTGCAAAAAAGGGGAGTTGAAGAAGACAGTATGGTTGGCCCTAGCACCAGGGTAGCAGACCTAGAAGGCTCTTTAGTATATGTATGACAGACCCAATGCACTTACCTGCTGTTCGGTTTGGCTGCTTTCAAGTCCTATGCCACCATGGCCTTTTTCTTCGGTAGTACCTGGGGTTTTCAAGTGGTTGTGGCTTGCTTGTGTTTGCTGGGGGCCTTGGATGGTCTTGACACACTTGCACCATTGTCCTTCATGAGCTCAGCACCTGCCAACTCATCTGTAGGAGTACCACTTTCTAGCAAATCCTTCTTGATCTCATTAGTAGGGGGTATTGGCAGGACGGGAAGTGGAGGGATTTAAGCTTGAGAGTAACCTTTGAGAGTATAGCACTGACCAAGGTGTTGGCATTCAATATATATGAAACTGATTTCACTTACACCGGGTTTACAGGGACTCACACTGCCGCTGTTGGCAGTGGCTGTTCAGAGCTACCGTTAGTCTTTGAACTGTTGGCAGGGGTTGTGGACAAAGTGGAACTAGTATTCGACACTGCAATGATGGAAGAGAGTGGGAGAGAGGAAGATGCTGGTGCAACGAGGCCAGAGTCAAAGGTGGGAGTTGGAATCAGGGGAGGAGCTACAAGCACAGAGGTTGAGTCCAACAAAGTTGTTGGAGTAGGCACTAGTGCAGTGGACTTGGAGGGTAGAGCCAGAGTGGGGGCAAGGTAGAAGATGATGAAATAGCCCCAATGGGCATATATAAGTCATCATCATTATCGGATGGTAGTGGGATGGCTCATATCAAAGAGATCACAGGGACTCTGTTAGAGGTGGTTATGGTGTCTGCATCAACTATGTAGAAGACATGTTAGTATATCAAAATAGTTCTAATAAACATCACCTGTATTTTTTTTTGGTAGCTCCTTTGGATGCTGGCTGCTTGTACGTCCATTTCTTGCTGCCAGAGACAAGGTCACCACAGTCCTCTTCTTTCTTCATCGACTTATTGGCATGGCGGCTTCCTTCCTCATCGAGGTTGTTCCTGACCCAGCCAGGGTAGTCTGTAGCAGAAAGCTAATCTAACTTCCAGCAGTTGTGAGCAAGCTTGAAAATAGGGAATATCTTCTCTATCATCGCATGAAAGAGATCTCAGCTAGAGGCACATAGCTTGCTCCACAATTTCAGTGCTATGCCTTTATCAGCCAGTTCAATCCAACTTGTGCATATGGCCTTCCAAATGGCCTTGACAGTGTCTTTGGAGACCACTACACTATTCACATCCTCAAGGAATGCAGTCTTCCAGTGTGGATCAGCCATGTGCTTCTGCTGAGTTTGTCCATTCATTGTATTTTGCCTGTGTCCAAAAACGAAGTCTTGGGTAGGCAAAGCCTGTCAAATCATCCACTGCCACAGAAGAATCTGAGCCAGAACCTGCTGATAGACGATCGTGGAGTGAAGCTGCGAGCTGATCATAAAGTGACCTGCAAGCGAATGAGCATGTTATATCAATCACCTTTCTGAACATTACATTGTACTTACTTTATGGTATCTCTTTCCACAGTTACCTTGCTTAACTGTGCATCCAAAACATTGCAGTGTTCCTTGAGGACCATGAAATCCTGCATATATGTGGTTGGAAAACAGTGAGTGAGGAGAAAATGGCATCAGTAATAAACCCACCTGAGTAAACATGCCACAGCCAGCCTGCTGGGCACCCAACATGAAAGTTCCTGGGCCCAGATCAGTCTCCTGAAATGGGAGAGCCTGATCCAATGAGAGGTGATCTAAATGCTGGCACATCATTACCAGCTGAACTTGCACCATTATAAGAGGCATAGTTGTAAGTCAAGGAGGAATGCATGCTGTGGTGGTATAATCAGAGTTGTAATGTACAAAATGATGGGGAAGTGGAGGAAAGACAAGACGCATCTCAACGTGTTGAACAGATTTAGGTAATTGCTGGCAAATCCAGCGATTTCCGGTATGTCCACTGTCTTTTGGTGGTGAGCAAGATGCCTATGTATTGTAAATGCTATGACTACTCTGCATCATCCATGTGGTCATCATCATCATCATCCATATAAACACTGTACAGTACTCCTAGATCTGAAATATCTAACACCTACTACTGTGCAGTGCATCCACTTTACTGGCAATGGACCACCAAAGATGGTCCAAATGCAGGCAAAACATTCAAGGTGCCCACTGTACCCACCCACTGCCCTAAGGGTTCCCCCAAGGCCATTTCATGGCTTGTTAATGCTTTTCACTCCTTCAAGCCACATCTTGCTCCGTCGGTGTTGCATGATGGAAAAGTACCTAAACCACTCCTACAGATCTACCAGAGCAACATGGTGTTGCACCTGTGAGTTCAACTTGTAACATACTCATTCACCCTCTGATAGTGCTCCCCCATCCTTGCAGCCTGTTGCACCAGGTGCTGCCCCATCTACCCTGAACCTTGAAAAGGCTGTGTTGCACAGCCCAGCCATGTCACCACCCCCATCTGCCCACCCTATTTCTGATGACACTTCTTTGGTCGAGTCTTTGAAGGAACTTTATGCCTCGGTGATCTCCCAGATCACTGCCTTAGAAGTGGAATTAGAGGTCTTCCACTCCAACCCTCAGGCCTCCTCGGCCCACCCTATCCCCTCTGTAGGCACTTTGCTCACCTCTGCTGCCCCCTCCCTCAATCCTTTCACAATTGCTGCGGGCCTTGTTCCCGTTGCAAAGCAACCCACATGCATGTGACCTGTTTGCAAAACTTGGGTCAGAGGAACAGCTGGGTCTACTGGCCCCACCCACCCTACCACTTAACTTACTCTTCTGCTGTCTAACCTGCTCACATTTGGAAGTGGCCTCAGCCAGTGACTGTAAGCCTCCCAGTTTTACCTTACTTTACGTATCCTTTTACTGTATGCATGACATCAATTCCTCATATCCCTAGCCATCTTGATGGGCAGGGATTTGTTTATCTATAGCACACGCAGAATCTCTGAACCTTGTTACGATTTTCATGTTAGACGCTCGCATGGCGCCTAATTTCTTTTCTTTCAACATCTTATCTGCCAAGCACCCTTAACAGATAAGATAACAGTTGTATTTCTCCATTTGTATTAACATTGGATCGCCGGCTTTCACCTAGATCTTCTGCCATCAATCAAGTCCCATTTCGTGGAACAATAGCTCTCTATTGTTCCCCTTATCCATCTTACGAGCTACGCCCTTCGCGATCTCCATTGTCCCCCATATCTGGTGTACGCTTCTCTTCTTGATTGATGATCACACTTCTGTCGATCGCATTATGACTTGCATTGCATATCGGCTAACAATACTTTACTATTGTTCCCCGTGTTTGTCAAACAATGCTTTACCATTGTTCTCCCATTATATCACTGCCTACCTTACAGTATATAACCTAGATAACTTGTATTAGCTGGCTCTCCAGCTTGATCTACCAATATACTCCTGTACCATTAACTTGTGTACTCAAGAGTCTCCTCTTGGTTTGAACCTACGCAATTATTTGCTAGGCGACGCCTCAGAGTACCAATCCTTGCTCCCTCAACCACGCGTGGTTGTTGTATGCTCAGATAACAAGACCACTGAGCAGACTGTCACATAAGTAAGTACTCATGTGACCACTTGTTACTCACGGCGTTAGGCAGTGACCGAACGTGTAACAAACCTCATGTACAGCATCCCTTGGGTCCTTTTTGGTACCTAGCTCAGTTTTGTCCTACATAGGGTAGTCTACCCCAATTGGACATAAATGGATTCAAAAAAAAAAGTTCTTGACATCAGTTATGATGAGGTCATCGAGAAGAGTCGATGCAATGACGACCTGAGAGGAGAGCTCGAGGAGTTTGTTGTGTGGTTCTGAGTACAACCTGAGAACAGCAATGCTCTGAAATGCCCACCCTCCCTTGCCTGGTGCAGGAAGAGCAACTTGAGCAAAGAACTGAACTTTGCTGCAATGCAAGGTCCCATTGAGAGAAAACTGAATGTGCAAAGATATGGTCGGCAAGCTTGATGTTCACATATACTAGAAAGGGCAGAGGAACATGTTGTGTGATACTTGCAACTGCTCAGGAGGTTTGAGCGCTTCTCTCCCGCTACACTCTCTGACCTTCGCATCCTCGCTCAAGGCATCAATGTGTGCTACTGGGAGTGCAAGTCCAAAGTTGACCGCAAGTGTCACATCCATGTCCGGACCCCCATTCCCGAGTCTGGCCACACTCGCACATCTCCGGCCACACTCACGCATTCCCAGCCCCAGACTCAATCCCAGTCCTATTTTGGTATGGTCTTGATTAGTGAGCATGGCAGTGTCTGTCAGTCGCTCCATTCTGTCCCCGACTTGTATTTCATATCCAGCCTTTTGTATGTTCCCTTATCCCAACTCTGTCTTACTAATTACTGTGCCTCTGACTCTGCCTTAGTAATACCTTACTAATCCTCCGGTCCCCAGATTACCGGACTGCGGTTTGCTATGTCCCTTTCCAGTATATAAGTTGTAAATACTTTGTCCAGTAGTCTCAGTCTGAAATCAACTTAGTCTCTTCTCCTGTATCTGTCTAGACTGGAGTCTACGCAAGGGATCAACTCTCCACCTTGAGTAGTTGAATCCAAAGCAGTCTACCCCTAACTTCTGTTCTCTATATGCTATCCCGAGCGGAGTTATACCCAGAGTTACCCGGAGAAGACCCAGACTTGACAGCAAGGCAAAGCCCAACAATCAGTCTTCATCCAAGTCCACCAACTCATCCTCCAAACCCAAACCTTCCACGTCCACCTCTGGTACCATGTCCACTTCCAATTCCAACTCTGCCACTTCTTCATCTAAATCTGCCCCTTCAAAAATGAAAGCTGCTCCCAACCTCTCTGAGAAGCTCGGGAAAGACAGCAAGCTAACATCTGAAGAATGCAAGTGCCATTTCGACCTCAAGCTCTGCATGTTCTCGGTGGCTCTGGCCACATGGCCAAGGACTGCCTCCCATGCTGCTAAGGCTTGCCCCTGAGGACAACTCCACCTCCTCAGAGGCGAAAAAATAGTCAGCAACCTCCAAGACTCTGCACAGGATGGAGGTTGCATTGACTCCGACTGTGCAGCAAAGGAGACCCAACTCAATGCTTCTGCTCTCTCTGATCTGAATTCTCTTATACCATCTGTAACTTTACTTTCCTATGATATCTCCACTTTCCCTGCTCTCATAGACTCTGGTTCCAGTGATTGTTTTATAGATACTACTTTCATTGAAAAACATAAAATCAAAACATTTTCCATACCTCCTATTATCCTCCACCTTTTCAATGGTACTTCCAATTCCTCTATCACCAAAGCTGTAGACCTTTCTGTTTGTTTTCCTACCGGTGATATCACCTCCACTACATTTTATGTAACTCCATTGGACTCTGCCTGCTCACTTGTTCTAGGACACAACTGGCTCACCCACTACAATCCGTTGATTGACTGGGTCTCGAGCAGTATCATCTTCTGTTCAATCCAGCAGCAAGTGCCAATGCCCCCGATGTCATCTCCACAGCCTCCACAGCCTCTGGAACCCTCTCCTCTGGCTGACCATGACTCCCCTGATCTGCTGTGCTTTTCTGACCGCAAGGCTCCTCCCATCGCCCTTATCAATGCTGCCACCTTCATGCTGGCATGCAGACTTGAAGGCTCGGTGCAGTTCAGCCTGCAACTCCACCTGGATGAAAGTAAGCTTCATTCTGCCTCTACTGAAGCTGATCCAGTCGATCTCTCTTCCATTCCTCCGGAATACCACAAATTTGCAGATGTTTTCAGCAAGAGCAATGCTTCTATGCTTGCTCTGCATCACAAACATGATTTGAAGATCAACTTGGAAGAAGGTACTTCTCCGCCCCTCAGAACACTCTACTCGCTCTCTGCCACAGAGCTAGAAGCTCTCCAAACCTTCCTCGATGAACACCTCACTAATGGCTTCATCCGTCCCTCTTCCTCCACTCATGCCGCTCCGGTTCTCTTCATCTGCAAGAAGGATGGTTCCCTCCACCTTTTCATTGACTACAGAGGCCTCAACAAAATCATGAAGAAAGACCGCTACCCACTCCCACTCATCTCTGACCTACTTGACTTTCTTAGCTGTGGCAAGATCTATACCAAGATTGATCTCCGACACACTTATCATCTTGTCTGGATCATGCCTGGCGACAAGTGGAAGACTTCTTTCCGTACGCGCTATGGCTCCTATGAGTGGCTCGTTATGCCATTCGGACTTACCAATGCCCCAGCTGTGTTCCAGCGGTTTGTTAATACCATCTTTGCTGATCTGCTTGATGTTTGTGTAATTGTCTATCTGGACAACATCCTCATCTACTCCCAAGATATGGCCTCCCACAAGGAGCATGTCTGTCAAGTCCAGGTCTTCTCTGGCTGAGTCCGGGTATAACTCCAGTTGGGGTAGCATACAGAGAACAGAAGTTAGGGGTAGACTGCTTTGGATTCAACTACTCAAGGCAGAGAGTTGATCCCTTGCATAGACTCCAGTCTAGACAGATACAGGAGAAGAGACTAAGTTGATTTCAGACTAGAGACTACTGGACAAAGTATCTACAGTTTAAATACTACTAAGGGAACACAGCAAAGCATGGTCCAGTAATCCGGAGACCGGAAGATGAGTCAGGTATTAGTAAGACAAAGTCAGAAGCACAGTAATTAGTAAGACAGGGCCGGGACAAGGAAATACACAAAAAGCCAGATATGAAATGTACATTGGAGACAGAATGGAGTGATGCCAGGCATTGCCATGCTCACTAATCAAGAACTATACCTAACTAGGAACTGGGGTTGAGTCCAGGGCCGGGGATGCACAAGTGTGGCTGGAGATGTGCAAGTGTGGCCAGAAATGTGCAAGTGTGGCCGGAGATGCGCAAGTGTGGCTGGAGATGTGCGAGTGTGGCCGGAGATGCGCAAGTGTGGCTGGAGATGTGCAAGTATGGCTGGAGATGTGCGAGTGTGGCCAGAGATGCGCAAGTGTGGCTGGAGATGTGCGAGTGTGGCTGGAGATGTGTGAGTGTGGCCGGAGATGTGCGAGTGTGGCCAGAGATGCGCGAGTGTGGCCGGAGATGTGCAAGTGTGGCTGGAGATGTGTGAGTGTGGCCGGAGATGTGCGAGTGTGGCCAGAGATGCGCGAGTGTGGCCGGAGATGTGCAAGTGTGGCCGGAGATGCGCGAGTGTGATTGGACTTGGGGATAGGGGTCCGGACATGGATGTGACCATGTCCAGGAGGTTCTCTGTCATCTCCGAAAACATGGACTCTATGCTAAATCAGAAAAATGTGAATTCCACACCACCTGATTCTGGCTAAGTAATGCAAGAAGTACAGTAGTTATCACAAGCTGATTTTGCAAGGTTCACAGTAACTTGATTGGTGGTAGCTATGACAGATGTATTACAAAACTCCAAAGCAATATATTGTAAGAATCTTGCAAACCTCTGCAGTACTTCTAGACATTGTATTGCAACAGTTTGTATGCTTCAGGGGATTATGTAAGTTCCCAAAAGCAGAAGGAAGCACATCCAAATGCAGCCACTACTCCTACCACATGTCCCCTTTTGGATATGTCATGATCTCTGCCCTCCCCTGCATTCCCTGCTTCACCCAGGCCCCTCCCTTCACTGTAGACATATTGTGCATACATATACATATTATATACATATAATAGGACCTATATGACCGCTATAATGAGTGCCTGAAGTGTTGTACAAGTGTACAAGCATTCTAGAGGGGAAAACACAAAAGTGGTCCGATGTTTTGATATTCTGGACATATGGACTATTAAATTACATCCCCAACAAGGTATTATATGTAGGTATAACATATAAGAATCCCAGAGCATGTATGTGGCTCCTTGTCTAGCTACATACTCATCTCCTCCTGACCCCTTTTCATCTGCAGGGCTTGAAGCAGTGCTGTGGATGTCAGAGGGGTGGTATGTACTCATGTAATGCATATACCATGATATTCTGAGATACTGAACACAGTGTCTTACCCCCAGGATGACTAGATATTGATGTAATTCGCATTTTTCACTGATAGGGGTTCCATAAATCACCCTGATGGAATTACTGAAATGTAAGTAGACAGAACTCTAGCTATCAATGCTAGGTCCCTCCTAGTCAAATCTAGAGCCAAAGGAGCAATGTTTGAGAGGAGGGGAGATGAAACAAACATATGAAAAAGCGTGAGAAAGTGGTCAAAAACATTGGAGACTTGGGAAAACATATCAAAAACATGCAATTGTATGTTGCACATCAATCATAAAGGGCGTTTTGATAGTTCCTATGTGTATCCTACTTGAGATAGATCATTTCTGCATGTCCACAGGACTTGAATTGTGGTTCTATATGTCAAAAATGCAAAATTTAGTAAATCTCCTAACACTATATTGGAGAATTTCTCATTGGTTCAACTAGCCTACATAGGATTACAACCAAATTTCGCATTTTTGACATATAGAACCACAATTCAAGTCCTGTGGACATGTAGAAATGATCTATCTAAAGTAGGATACACATAGGAACTATCAGAACACCCTTTATGATTGATGTGCAACATACAATTGCATGTTTTTGATATGTTTTCCCAAGTCTCCAATGTTTTTGACCACTTTCTCACGCTTTTTCATATGTTTGTTTCATCTCCCCTCCTCTCAAACATTGCTCCTTTGGCTCTAGATTTGACTAGGAGGGACCTAGCATTGATAGCTAGAGTTCTGTCTACTTACATTTCAGTAATTCCATCAGGGTGATTTATGGAACCCCTATCAGTGAAAAATGCGAATTACATCAATATCTAGTCATCCTGGGGGTAAGACACTGTGTTCAGTATCTCAGAATATCATGGTATATGCATTACATGAGTACATACCACCCCTCTGACATCCACAGCACTGCTTCAAGCCCTGCAGATGAAAAGGGGTCAGGAGGAGATGAGTATGTAGCTAGACAAGGAGCCACATACATGCTCTGGGATTCTTATATGTTATACCTACATATAATACCTTGTTGGGGATGTAATTTAATAGTCCATATGTCCAGAATATCAAAACATCGGACCACTTTTGTGTTTTCCCCTCTAGAATGCTTGTACACTTGTACAACACTTCAGGCACTCATTATAGCGGTCATATAGGTCCTATTATATGTATATAATATGTATATGTATGCACAATATGTCTACAGTGAAGGGAGGGGCCTGGGTGAAGCAGGGAATGCAGGGGAGGGCAGAGATCATGACATATCCAAAAGGGGACATGTGGTAGGAGTAGTGGCTGCATTTGGATGTGCTTCCTTCTGCTTTTGGGAACTTACATAATCCCCTGAAGCATACAAACTGTTGCAATACAATGTCTAGAAGTATTGCAGAGGTTTGCAAGATATCTTGCAATATATGCTTTGGAATATTGCAAGGATTGTTAGGGAGTATTGCACTATCAGTTTACTGTAAATTCTGCAATATTACAATCTTATAACTATAGTGATATTTTGCAACAATCTTCCACTATGGCCTGTCCACACCACCTCCAAGGAATACCTTGGATATCTCCTGTCCCCCGAAGGTTTGACGATGTCTTCTGAAAAAGTCAATGCCATTCAAGATTGGCTGGAACCTTGGAAGGTCAAAGACATCCAGTCATTCCTGGGCTTTGCCAACTTCTATTGTCATTTCATATTCAATTACTCTGACATCATCATCCCACTCACTTCTTTAACCCGAAAGAATACTCCGTGGAACTTTTCCAACAACTGCCGCGTGGCCTTCCACCGACTTTAGGATGCCTTCACTTCTGCTCCAATTCTTACTCATTGGGTTCCTGATACCCCCATCATCATTGAAACCGACACTTCTGACTACGCCATCACTGGCATCCTCTCCATCCATTGCCAGGATGACGAGGTTCATCCAGTCGTGTTCTATTCCTGGACTCTCACACCTCTGAAACTCAACTATGACACCTAGGGTTCAGCAGGGGTATTGACAACCCCTGGTGGTCAGGGGTAGGTAGTGTTTAAAAGTCCAGTCCAGTCCAGTCTTTTGACCACTTTTGTGGGCAACTGGACCGCAACCAGTCTTTTTTAATCCCAAATCGGAGGCAACTGGACTGAAACTGCTGGCAACTGGTTGCCGTTCGTCAGCTATGAAAATTGAACCAGTTGCAACCAGTCTTTTGAAAGACTACTGTACTAATATAATTATTGTATTAAATTATGAAAAAAGTACATTTCAGGAATTTCTCATCATTCACAGCATAAGGGTGTGTCAATAAAAGGTAATTCCAACTAAAAAATGTACAACAGACATATATTTTCTTTGTTTTTTCATATAAATATAGTAAATTAGCATGAAAAATTGACATCATGCACTCTGATGTGTCATTGAAATGTGAAAAAACCACCTGTTGGAACATGACAATCAGTCCTGCATGCAACCAGTTGCAACCAGTCTTCAACCAGTCTTTTGTTTTTCTAAAATTCAAGGCAACTGCAACTGGTCCATGTATCAAAGTCAGGCAACCTGCAACTGCAGTCCAGTTGCAACTGGTGTCAGTCCAGTCCAGTTGCCAGTCTTTTTTTGGGTCTTTAACTGGACTTTGAAACACTAGGGGTAGGGGTAGGGGTCAGAATATTTTTACCCCCATCAGGAAAATGTGTTTTGCTGTATAGAAGTAGCCTTATCTCTATAGAACTATAAGAGCATTTAGAGCAATTAAAGAGCTATATAGCTCTTCAGAGTTTAAGATTGACTCTTAAAGATCTTTAATTGCTGGTAAAGTTCTATTGTTGACTACTATTTACTTCACTGCTTATTCAATGTTTATTGATTGTTTGGCTGTGATTTACTACACTTTATATTGACTACTGTTTACACCACATTTGGTAGTCAAAATACAGACACTGAGTTGACTGCTATGTACTACACTTTTGGTAATAAAATATATTGACTTTCACTACACCTTTTGTCAGCTACTATTCCACACTTTTGCTAATCAACCACTACACTTTCCTACACTTTTGCTAATCAACTACCAAAAATGCTAATACTTCACACTTTTGCTAATCAACTACCAAATTTTAGTGGTGTTCCACACAATAGTAACTGCACCTTTTGTTGAATATCATATGCTATATATTTGATAGTCAAAGATACGGACACTGGCATACTATATTCACATTTACTACACTTTGATGATCAAAAATGTAAAATTTGAAATTCTTGTTATAGACTACTCCTACTCCAAAGTAAGTATCCACACTGTTAGCAAACTACCAAAATTGTAGTTAGTGTCTGTATTTTGACTATTAATTATGTACTAAGTTGTAGCCAACAACATATATAATTGATGTCTACATTTTGACTACTAAATAAAAGTGCAAGAAAGTGTAGTGGTTGATTAGCAAAAGTGCGGAGCATTAGCATTTTTGGTAGTTGATTAGTAAAAGTGTAGATAAGTGTAGTGGTTGATTAGTAAAAGTGTAGGAAAGTATAGTGGTTGATTAGGCAAAGTGTAGGAAAGTGTAGTAGTTGATTAGCAAATGTGCAGAGCATTAGCATTTTTGGTAGTTTATTAGTAAAAGTGTAGGAAAGTGTAGTGGTTGATTAGCAAAAGTGCGGAGCATTAGCATTTTTGGTAGTTGATCAGTCAAAGTGTAGGAAAGTGTAGTGGTTGATTAGCAAAAGTGCAGACCATTAGCAATTTTGGTAGTTGACTACCAAAAGTGTAGGAAAGTGTAGTGGTTGATTAGCAAAAGTGCGGACCATTAGTATTTTTGGTAGTTGACTATCAAAAGTGTAGGAAAGTGTAGTAGTTGATTAGCAAAAGTGCAGGACCATTAGCAATTTTAGTAGTCGACTACCAAAAGTGTAGGAAAGTGTAGTGGTTGATTAACAAAAGTGTGGACATTAGCAATTTTAGGTAGTCGACTACCAAAAGTGTAGGAAAGTGTAGTGGTTGATTAGCAAAAGTGTGGACCATTAGCATTTTTGGTAGTTGACTACACAAGTGTAGGAAAGTGTAGTGGTTGATTAGCAAAATTGCGGACCATTAGCATTTTTGGTAGATGATGAGCAAAAGTGTTGCACTGCCACTGTAAAAATCTCATGGCTATGTCAAAAATGCCCAAAATGCAATTGTGTGGACATGTATGCGCACACCTCTTGCGCACCATGGCAAACACGACCAAACAGACCACTTTGCCTACTATATGGGAGTGGGCTCAACAACAACATTTGGTAGTCGGTCTAACTAGTCATTAACTAGTAATTCGGATGCTAATGAATGGTCACAGACCCTATACAAATATTATTAATGGGTGCATCGTTTGGCTGGTGGTTAATAGCTAGATCACTTTGGTCTTGACCTAATTACTTTTGTAATGGGCAGACTAATGAATGGTCCCCGATGTTATTTACCCAGGCTGACATGAGCATTCCTGTCTAGTGTTTGTTAGGTAGATCACTTTGGCTATACACCTGATTGCTGGTAGTCAGTCTAGCTAGTGCTGACGCTAATAGTTGGGATGCTAATGATAGACCTTGTTTACTACACTTTTGACCGCATTTTTGACTACCATTTGATACACTTTCTGTACACTTTGGTTAGTACACTTTCTAAACTTATTTAGTACACTTTGACCACATTTTTGACTATTATTTGGTATACTTGGTTAGTACACTTTCTAAACTTGTTTGGTACACTTTTGACTGCAATTTTGACTACCATTGTGTACACTTTTGACTACTTGAATATAAGGATGTGACAATACATTTTTTCTATATTCACGTGAGCTTTAGGGCAGGCTTGTGCTGGTGCTATGAGTGCTATAGTTGCTATAGTTGCTCCAATGGTTGACCTCTTTACTTTATAGAACTATAGTTACTTTTGTCACTATAGCAAACCATTAGAGAACTTTAAAGTGGGGACTTGTCTCTAAATGCTATGGTAACTATAGACACTATAATTGACTCTTATAGAACTATATTTGCTTCTAAAGCCAAGTCACCTTTTCCTGATGCCCATACCCCCAGCATACATTGGGGGTCTGTAAGGTACATGACCAGTATGTACTTACACACTCCTAATTGGCCATGTGACCTGATCCATGAATGTCAACATGTAGGTGATCTTGACAAGGTATAAGAAGAAGTTGAACAATGCATTATTGTTCTCCCTTGTATTTGGAATGGGTGCAGGTGATGGCCCAAGCATATGTAGATTAGTATATAAGTAGAGTAGGTTTAGTACATAGAAGATAGGTTTTCTTGAACTGAGACTTATTGCTATCAAACTCTCAAATCTCTAAAGCTTACTCTCATCTATTCTTGACTACCTCTTATGTGCTTCAGCCATGACTTTTGGCTCAATGTCTACAAGTTCACTAGAACCTCACAGGGTCACTAGCTGATTGTGCCCATCAACTATATAGAACTGATTCTAAACCCTAATGCTATATCAAAATCCTTAAATCATTCCAATAGCCAGGTAGCTTCAAGTTGTACCCTTATTGTAAAGCTTTATGTCATGGCTCCCAAAAGCATAATTGTAGAAGACAAGTGGACACTGATCAAACAACTGTATGAGTGTTGAAGGTATATTGTTATACATGTAATGGTGTCACAGGGATACTCACCAAATATGTCAGATCCTCAAGAAATATTGTACTTTCATGCCAGACACCTAATCTCACCATGGTAATCACTGCACTCCTCTGTATTGTACTATGGTGTCATGGGCAAGGACGCAGGAGTTTTGGTGGAATGACATGTGAGGACGTGGACCAAGTAGAATGAGAGAATCCCAAGTGAAAACCAATGACTGGCATTGTTACCATGAACAGTGAGTACAAAGCCCGAGCAACAAGTTATAGCGGGCGCACTTATGTAAGTAGTGGTACTAACTGTTAAAGTAATTATTGCGGCAGGTACATGAGGGGAGCAATGAGGTATAGTAAGAGTCCGTAATAAAGATAGTCCATTAGAATATTAAAGGTGGGAGAAGAAGAACATTAAAGCGGGTCAAATAGAATGTAATAAAGGTGCAGGTCAAGGCATTGGCCTTGACCCTCACATTATCCCCCTTTTAAGGGAATAATGGCGGCTAGGGATTTAGGCAGTTGGCCGGATGGGATACACGACCTGAATGAGTTGTTGTTTGAGGCGGAACAATATACTCGGAGTGCAAATTTTGTGGGTGGCATATTGGGGACATGGAGCAGGAGCATGCAGGAGGGACTGCAGGAGTGGGAGGAGTGGAGGGAGTGGGTTCCATACTAATTCCATCTTGGTGCCTACTCGAAGGCGGAGTGGTCTCGGATGCCACGTTTGTGTGTGGAGTTGGTGACTTGGACGCCATACTAGTATCGTCATCTGGAAGAGTAAAAGAGCAGGTGAAGTCAGTAAGGTGCAGGCATGTAGCACACAGGTGACATCTATGGTAACAATCTAAAAGTTCATCATAAGTATGTGGAATATCAGAAAGAGGTAACCAAGCATTCTCTGAATCAGGGAGTGAACGAAAATGTATGAAATATTCAAGCGGTGGCCAATGCAGTGGGAATTGAGGATTTTGTCAATAGAAAGTGCAGGATCGTCAGCCAAGCTAAAGGGTTCAGGATCTGAATGCGGGTGGAATTCGGAAGGGTCCTTATAGGGTTCTAAAAGTGAAATATGAAAAACAGGATGAAGGCGTGATAAATATGAAGGAAGCACTAATAGGTACAAAGAAGAACCAATTTTGTGGATACGCAGTAAGGGCCAAGGTGGCAATGATCAAGCTTGTCGGAGGGATGGGTAGTCTTGATATTTCAGCAGAGCAACCAGACGAGTTGGTCTGTCTTCAATTCTGGTGGCAGGGAACATTTCTTGTCATAGTATGTTGCTTGCAATAATTGCGCATGCTCAAGTTCGGCGTGGAGTTCAGCATGGATTTGATCAAGGTGTGTAGCAAGGTCGGTGGCAGCAGGGACTGAAGTTTGTTTGGTGATCTGCAGATCGAAAGCAGGATGAAAACTGTAATTAGCATAAAATGGGGTTTGCCTTGTGGAGGTGTTCTTGAGATTATTAAATGCAAATTCTGCGATGGGTAAGTAATCAACCCAATCGTCCTGCTGATAGGAGCAGTATGCTTGGAGGTAAGTCTTGAGTGTCTGATTGGTGCGCTCCATCAGACCATCAGTCTGCAGGTGATAACAATTGAATTGGGAAGCCCATGAATGTGGAAAATACGGTCCAAGAACATATAGGCAAGTTCTGGTGTGGTCATAGATTCGTGGCAGGGGATGAAATGAGCAGCACGTGTGAGGTGGTCACATACAACCCAAATGGAGTCGTAGCCATGAGAGAGTGGGAGCTTCACGATGAAGTCCATAGTGATTGCTCTCCATGGATGTGCAGGAATTTTGAAGGGGTTTGAGTAAGCCATAGGGTTTGTGTCGGGGTGTCTTGATGCAAGCGCAGGTGTCACAAGCTTTGACATAATGGCAGACATAGGTATTTACACCGGGCCACGAGTAGTCTCTAGAGACCAACCCAAGAGTGCGGGTTCAACCTGGGTGACCTGCGGAAGGCTGATCATGAGAGGAATGAAGAATATCAGTGCATAATGGTTTAGGAACAAATAAGCGGCCTTTATGAAAAACAAGGCCAGACTTGGTGGTGAAATTCGAGTTATCCTGGACCAGAGCCTCTCGCCACTCGTTGTCCTCGCAGAACACAGATTTGAAGCGCTCCAAGAGTGCCGAGTTGTTGATTGAGAGGGTGGTTAAGGCAGAAACTGAAGAGGGGAGAGTTTCATCAGTAGCAGATGAAGGAAAAATTAATGAGTGTGTTTAGAAGTTAGAATGGTTTGTTGTTGGCACTCAAGGGTGTCATCCCCCTTTTGAGGGATGAAATCCACACATCTAGATGGAGCATCAGCCACGTTTTCAACACCAGGACCCCAACTGAGAATAAAGTCAAAATCAGAAAGAAACATCACCCATTGTGCTTGGCAGTGATTAAGCACTTGAGAAGACATGAAATACTTGAGATTATTGTGGTCGGTGACAACCGAAATCGGATGCACAGAGCCAAGGAGCCATGCGCACATTTCTTGGAATGCTGCAATAATGGCGAGGAGCTCCTTGTCATGAATGTCGTAGTTAATTTCGGCGGGTGTCAGCTTGCAGGAATAGAATGCGACGGGATGGAGTGCACCTGTGATATCAGATTGTTGGAGGACAGCTGATAGTGTGAAGTCCGATGCGTCAGTTGAAAGCGTGATAGGCACGGATGGGTCAAAATGACACAAGATGGGTGCTTCCATGAATTTGCATTTAAGTGATTCAAAAGCATCGAGGGCATGACCTGAAAAATCAAAAGTAGCTGACTTGTGGGTCAGGTTAGTTAAAGGAAGGGTAAGACGGGAGTAACTGTCAATGAAATGACAATAGAAATTAGAGAAACCTAGAAAGGATTGAAGTTCTTTGGTATTAGTGGGTATAGGCCAAGTGTAGATAGTCTCGATTTTTTTCGGGTTCATTTTTACACCATCAGTGCTGATGATATACCCTAAGTATTCAACCTCAGACTTATAAAATTCACATTTTGCAGCATTGGCGCAAAGCTGTGCATCATGAAGACGATCAAGTACCTTCTGGAGGTGCTTGGTATGTTTGTCCTGTGAGTGGGAAAATATTAAAATGTCATCAAGATAGACAACACAAAACACATCGAGGTAGTCTTGGAGCATGTCCTGAATGAGAGCCTGAAAAGCGGCGGGAGCGTTAGTGAGTCTGTAAGGGGTGACAAGGTGTTCAAAAAGTCCATAAGGAGTGCAGAATGCAGTCTTCCATTCATCACCCTCCTTGATGCAGACATGGCTGTAGGCAGATTTGAGGTCAATGACAGAGAAGACCTTGCAGCCTTGTATGCAATTGAGGAGGTCAGCAATGAGAGGAAGCAGGTATTGATTCTTTTTCGTGATGGCATTAAGTCCTCAGAAGTCGACACAGAGACAGAGTTCTCTGGTCTTCTTTCGGATGAAGAGGACGGGGGCAGCAGTGGATGATGTCGAGCGGTGGATATGACCATGTTGGAGGTTGGTGGCAATATGTTCTGCAAGCGCTTGACGTTCTGTGGGGTTGAGCCAATAGAGGGGACCAAAGGGTGGTGTCTTCCCTTCTTCAAGTTCAATGTCCACATCATAGGGACGATGTTGCGGGAGTTTATCAAACTCAGAGGGGGCGAAAACAGTGCTTGCCCAAGGCAGGAGAGGTTCGGGAATAAATTTGAGGTATTCAGTGGTATCAATAGGTGGTAGGGTGTCCTCAAATGCTTTGAGATGATCAAGATCATTGAAGGATACAGTTGAGGGGCCAGATGCACTGATATGAGCCTCAGTGGGAGTGGAGGGTTGAAAGTGGAGGAGACAGACTGCTTCAGGATTATTTTTTGCGTATTTCTGAAAGCACTGAGGTCCGACAAATTTGATGTTGGGAACAGGAGTAGGAAGAGGAGTCATGGTCTGACTGAAGCCCGTCCAACAAACGAAGGAGGAAAGGTAGGAAGTGGGAGAAGTGGAAGAGGGTGCACTAGGGGTGTCCACAGATGATGGCGAGGTGCCAGGAGGAGAAAGAGGAGTGGAAAGCGGGAAAGAGGTGGATAGACTGAAGTCTAAACCAACCAAAGAAGTGGTAGCGAGAGAGGAGTGTGAAAGAGTCACAGGTTGCTTGAGACTGAAGCCTCGAGCAGTGATGATAGAGGGAGAGGAAGGAGTTAGTCCATAACAATCAAGGGAGAGGTTCATCTCAGCCCAGTTGATGTTGGGATTATGCTGGTGCAGCCAGTCAAGACCTAGAATAATGGGGTAGCCGACAGAAACAACAGCAAGGGGATGAGTCTCAGAGTGAAATCTGACAGTGATATTAGCCACAACGTCCTGGGTGATCAATCCAGATGCAATCAGGCAGTCGTCAACTGCCATGATGGGTATAGGAACGTCCTTGAGACACCAGGGAAGGGAATGACAAGCAGTGAATTGCTCGGAAATACAAGAAGTTGTAGCCCCGCTGTCAACGAGGGCATACGTAGATATAGTTTTATGATTAGGAAAAGAAAGACAAATAGAAATAAAGAAGTGAGAGGGAGAATTAAACATAGTGTTTGAGGTAAAAATATAATGTGGAGAGGGTAAGGAACGAAAAACATACTCACCCGTCATAAGACGAGTGTATGGCAACTCCAGCACTGATGAAACAGTGGTGAGATGTGTCCCTACGTCATCCAGAGGCCTTGGGACAGAAGGGTCTCCAGTTAGGCTTTTCCCACGGAGGGAGAAGCCTTCTTGTTGTCAGCATAGCGCTTTTTCGCAGCATCCGACATGTTCGGGCAGTCTGTGATAACGTGCTGACCTCTGCAGTACATGCAGAGTTTGTTTGCACAGTGGTGCTCACATTCAGCTTGAGTGAGCAGGCCCTGCTTCATCTTCATCGCATCGATCTGCATGGGCTCACCCATTGGGAGTAACAGAGTTGATGAGACAGCAGGCCATGGGGTGGTTGCAGCAGGTGTCTGTTTGGGTTGAGAACGGTTAGCAGACTTTGAGGCATCGCCAGGTTTGGCATGACGCTTGTCGACCTTGTTCTCATGAACAGCATTGTCAATTTCAACATAGATTTTGACAAATTCATTGAAAACAGTTGGTTTGGGGCATACCATGATCAAAAGGTCTCGGACAGAGTCCTTGAGGCCTTCGCAAAGGGTGGCAATTTTGGACTTGTCAGTCCAATTGAGATAGACTACTAACTCATGGAAACATGATGTGTAGTTGGCACACAATCCGATGTGAATCGCACTGAGGATCTATGTTGAAAACCAACACAAACCAACAGCCCAGACCCTAGCAGAACTGACGTTGAATGGCTGGTGTCTGGTTGTTCAGGGTGGTAACGATATTCCTGGTTGAGGAGTGTGGGAGATAGACTGATAGGGTGAAGTCCTCTTGACTTCAGATGACGATGTGATAAGCATAGATGGATAGGAGTGAAGTCCTCTTGACTTCAAATGATGAATAGATTTAGCCTACACTGAGGCTAGACTTGACATTGGATAATAGATTGGGTGGATTCTCAATGAGTGATCATCTATTTACAAGGAAAGTAGGTAGGTTTATATACTACTGGAGACTTTGTACACTCATGCGTACCAATGGCAGTGAAGGAGAGTGATGAGTAATAAAGAGAAGAATATTAGTAAGCAAAGGAGGGAAATTAGTCAGCTTGACTGTGCATGACTATGCTTCTGCATAAGCAAAGTGGAGCTCCTGAATAATCGAGGGGAGGCTGAATAAGATGGTTTAGTCATGCTATGTGTGTGCTGACAAAGCAGATGAGTGAGGGAGGGGATGGATGATAAAGCATGATGAAAGATGAGTGAGTGAATGAGAGTGTGCTGATTGAGCAGGGAATGGTGGATGACTAAGCAGGCCAAGCTGTGTTGCCATAGACATGATGATGTCATCAGTATCCCATATGCATCCCATGAGTGTCCTATGAGTGTCCTATGTGCGTCTGTGTGCATGAACTCTGGTGTCCCTTGTACAGTTCTAGGCTGTGAGCATGCAATGACTGAGCACTACTCAAAGTGAAGGAGTGGAGCTGAGATTGAGGAAGGTGATTGGTGAAGGGGATTCGTCCTGTCTCTGCTGAATGGAAGGTGTGTGAGAGCGTACAGGTTGAATTGAATCAGGGAGTTCATGTGAGTTGTCTGGCTGCCATGATGAGAGGAGGGAATATTGCAGCTGGCGAAATTTGGACAACTGGATGAGAGAGTGAGGGATGTAGATGATACAGGATGGAGGAAGGAATTCTCCATAAGCTGAATGGAGAGGAACAACATGGAGGATGATCTGTCTTTGATCAAGCCACATGACTGACTTGATAGAGCCAAAATAGATGCGCATTTCAATTGAGCTCTAAATGATGAGTTTTCACCCTGTGTGAACAGGGAATGGTATGGCAGGGGAAAATGATGTAACAAGCCATGCTGGCATTGACTGGTTGTCAAGCGGCTGGCCGATGGCATGTGCATAACCATTTGATTGAGCGAACTCGTGTATCCAGGAAGCACTTGATGGCAATGACATATTGGTGTGATGGGAAATGAATGGTGATGGCAGATGTGATGGCAAAGAAGTTGGATGGCAAATGAATGGCAAATGAAAAACATGCATGACTGCTGGCATGGGCGCATAAGTTTTGCCACCTTCTACTTTGAGTGAAGCGAAGATCCTTCTATTTTGGAAGAGAAGATCGGAACAACGGGATCTTGGCCGGGATGCCATCAGGTGCAACATTGAGCATGTAACTCGTCACATTTATTCTTCTTTGTCCACTGTTGCTTGCCTCCAGTGCAAAGGATGACTGCACTGTTCTTGTAGTCATCTTTCTGCACTTGATGTATGCTTTCTTTGTTGTCATAGGTCCAGTGCAATGCATGAAAACAACATTCTGTTCTCATCTTCTGCACTTGGCATATGCTGCGTCATATCTTCTTCATTCATTCTTCATGCTCACATCACCAACACTTTTGGTGTGTGACATCGGTTGTAAGGGTTCTGTGCTGTAAGTAGTGTTTCGAAGTCCAGTTGCAGGACTGATAAAAGACTGGCAACTGGACTGGACTGATGCCAGTTGCAACTGGACTTCAGTTACAGTTGCCTGACTTTGATACATGGTCCAGTTGCAGTCTAAACCCAATGCCCTCACTAGATGCTGGAACATCTACCCCAAAGAGGGGGATAAGGACTATGCTCGAGTAAATCCTCACAACCTCCATCCAGTCTTCACCCAGGAGCAACTCACTTCATCCTTATGAGCTACCATCCTCGCACACCCAGTCCTCCACACAAGCTCGCTATTCGATGTAGAGACACTCCACCATGATATCCTTTCTGCCCTCCCCACTGACCCATTGGCTTCCATTCACCTCTCCAACACTGTTACGATCCTATTATTTTCATCTTTTATCAATCACATGACTCACATCTTTTATCGATCACGTGACTCACATCTTATCTTATCTCAATCACGTGACCTATGCATCATATCTCATCACATGACTATGCCTAGACCTCTATGACATCATGACTCATGTTACTCTAGAACATTCCACTTCATGCTTCTCTTCCATTCCATGTACTTCTTTAATCTCCATCATGCTTCCATTCTACATAGCCTTTACTCCACTATGATGTCATGCTTACTTATCACCTTTAGGGTAGGTTCTCTGTTTAGTATATATGCTTGAATGCAACATCCAGAGAACTCCAGTTTAGTTCTCTTGGATCTTCTCCTCAAAGACTGCAATTGATCTTATAATATTCTCTCAACTCTCATATCGCTCAAACACCTTTCACTTTGCGAGATAGGTGCTCAGCAACTTGCTTCAATCATCTTTCCTATAGTCTCTGTGTGGTATTCTCAAGCTATGCTTTGTGATAGTTTTGGAGTGCTTCAGACACTCCCGAGTCTTGTTGGACTATGGACTCTGAAGGATTCCTCCACCTTGACGATTGCATTTATGTCCCAGAGGCCAATGACCTGTGCCTCCGTGTACTCCAGTACAAACATGATCACCCCCTATCTGGTCATTTCAGCCAAAATCACACCCTAAAGCTCATCCGGCATGAATATACCTGGCCAGGCATCAGAACCTTCATCAAGGACTACATCAGTTCCTGCACCACCTGTGCCCAGGCTAAAGTCCCTAGACATCACCTGTATGGTCTCCTGAAGCAACTTCTGGTCCTGGAAAAACCCTGGAACTCCATCTCTATGGATTTCATCAAAATAACTTCCCCCATCCTCCGGTTTCACTGCCATTCTAGTAGTCGTCAATTGCCTCTCAAAACAATGCATTTTCATTCCGACACATGACACCATCACATCTCTGGAACTAGCCAAGTTATTCCTGCTCCATGTGTTTTCCAAGCATGGAGTTCCCTCACACATCACTTCCGACCAAGGTTCTGAGTTCGTCTCACACTTCTTCTGCTTGCTTGGAGAAGCCCTCGACATCCACCTTCACTTCACCTCTGGTTATCACCCTGAAGGCAATGGACAAACCAAATGTATGAATCAGATGCTCAAACAATACCTATGGATTTACTGCAATTACCAGCAAGACAACTGGTTGGAACTCCTGCCGCTAGCAGAATTTGCATACAACATGCTCCGAGTGCCACCACCGGAGTATCTCCCTTCTTTGCTAACAAAGGCTATCACCCAAACATCTCTGTTCATCCAGAACGTGACCTGACCTCTGCTCGTGCTCGTGAATACACTGTCAACTTAGAAGAACTACACCAAGTCCTCCACTCTGAAATGACTCTCATTCAACAATGCTATCAAGGTCCTGCTGACGCTAGACAAACTCCAGCTCTGGACTTCAAGGTCAGAGATCTCATCTTCGTCAAAGCCAAATATTTCCGTTCTACTTGACCTTCAAAGAAGTTGTCCGAAAAGAACCTTGGCCCCTATCCCATCAGTGCCCAAGCCAGCACCCACTCATTTACACTCTGTCCACCCTGTCTTCCACATCTCCCAACTAGAGCCCTCAGTCCCCAATGTCATTCCTAACTGGACTCAACCTCTGCCACCTCCGGTCAAAGTAGATGGTGAACCCAAGTTCAAAATCTCAGAAATTCTCGACTCAAAGATTGACCACCAGAGAAGACACTGTCAACTCCTCTACCTCGTCTGCTGGGCCGGTTATGAAGGAACCAACAAAGAAACCTCATGGCTACTAGCAATGGAACTTGGACATGTCTCTGAACTCATTGAAACCTTTCACACTCTCTATCCCACTAAACCCGGACCTTATTTGGCCTTATGATGGAGGCATGGAGTACAATTGACACAAAAAGGAACATGAAATACAAATTATCTACTCCTCCACCACATGGAAATGTTGGGCGATTTCGCCATCATGGAAAGGAGGGCCACATGGTACCTCTCCACCTCCTCCCAGGCAGCCTCGCCTCCTCCATCCACCCAACTATCACTGCGGCCAATGCACCAATGGTGTCAACCACGTCCCCCTCCGCTTCGTCCTCTGACAGACTGTCAGTCCATGCCTGTTTCTTCTTCTGTCCATGCGGCGACATGGGCTCCTCCCTTTTCCTGCGATGCTCCTTTTTCTCCTGCCCAGGCCTGCGGCAGGCCATCTTGACATGGCAGCATTGATCGCATGCCGTGGCCTTGCTACTCCTGGCCTTCTCCATAGTGCAGGCTACACCAGTGGCCTCACAACCTTCGCAGGGCATAAGTCCACCCGCCTCTGCTAAACCTGTAGTCCCTTGTGAAGCTCCCCATTCCTCCACTGCCTTTGCCAACCACAGGGCTTCTACCCTCCTCACTACCTCCACCTGTCTCTCCTCGGCTTTCTTCTTCACCTCCTCAGCCTCTTTCTTCACCTCCTCTTCGGCCCTCTTTCACATCTCTGCTTCAACCCTCTTCCCCTCCACCTCTTCCACAGCCTTCTTCACCTTCACACATCTCTGACATTCCGCGGCCTTTTTTTCGAAGAGTTCATCGCTATCATCTTCGTGCTCTTGGAGCAAGTCGTCCACCCAAGAAGTGATATCATTCAGGTCAAAGTTGTTGGACAGGGTGTTATTTGGATATCAAGAGTTGTTGGAAATTTTCAGATGATGTTCAACATCTTTATACCAGCTTTGCACTCCACTTCAAACTCTGCTGGAAACCTCCATTGAATGATCACCTCCACATGGCCCTCAAGGGTTTGGGCCTAAAGGGGGGATACTGTCATATCCCATACCACGCACATCATCTCCACATCTCTGGGCCTCCTCCAGGCCTCATACAATGCTCTCATCTCATCTCCACTCCTCCAGTTAATCTCCTGTTACTACTCCTATTCCTGATTACCATTCCTGCTTACATTTCCCCATTCTACCTTGACACTTCCTGACAGCCCTGTCACTTTTCGTCTTACTTTGGTTTAGTACATTTTTCATGACTCCTCCTGACTCCCTATGACTCCCTTCAACTCCTCCTGACTGATTCTGACTCCCTCTTCCTAATTATGGTAACTCCAGCTCTCCGGATACCTTCATGTTACTTGTCATTGTAGCTACTTTCCTTTATTGGTTATTCTCCATTGTAGTTTAAAAGCTCGACATGTACTTTGTGTTTTGCAATTTGAATATCATCTTAGTCTCCTCCTGTTCAACTCATCCTGAACCCTCTCTGATCCAACTCCTTGATCCCCCTGCTTGACACTTGAAGCTAGCCTTCTTGTTGTCACTCTGACTCAACTCCATATCTCTGCTCCTCCGACAAATACTTGGACAAGAACTCGCGGCAAGGGCACAACACACAAGTTGAAGCCAACGTCCATTTCGCCCCTTTCATGTATACTCCTACTATCTCTGCTGCTCCAATAACTCTGGAGGAACTGGACTTAACAACACCATTGAATGCCTCAGAGCCAATTGTATCACATGAAACCTCACTAGAACCTTCATGATGTTCATAACTAGCTAATGTATACTTGCCAAATGATTCTCATTGAAGATCTCCACATCACTGATGGAGTTTGGGGTGGTTCAAAGGGACTTGTTGACCCAGGTCCATACTCAACTTACATCCTCCTGATAACTACCAAGGATCTCATTGAAGATCCCCATGTCACTCTCAAGGAATTTGGGGTGCTTCAGTGGGACTTGTTGGCCCAGGTCCATATCCAACTTACATCCTCCAAATGACTATCAAGGTTCAAAATATAATGCTCTGTGGGACACCCAAGCATGCCTTGGGATGTCCAAGGTGGGAGGTTGGGATGCCCAAATGGTGAATTTGGGACACCCACCATAGAAATTGAGATGCCCACCATAGGAATTGGGATGTCCAAGGTGGGATGTTGGGATGCTCAGATGTGGAGTTTGGGATGCCAGATGGTGGCTTTGGGACACCCATAGTATGTCTTAGGATACCCAAGTGGTGCTTTTGGATGCTCAAATAGTGAATTTGGGATACCTACATTAGCAATATGGAATCCCTATGACTGTGGATCTCAGTGATATAGCCAATTGATAGAAGATTGCAAGAAACTTCTTTCAGAATTTGTACAATGATGAATTAGGTTGACATTGCAGCATGTAAAGATTTGTACAATACTGATTGATTAGTCAAGTTATAAACCAGCAGAATGTACAACATGACATGAATTTATTGACATGCATTTTGTTTGACCATAAGTTTCTTTGCTGTGTATTTGCAAACCCTGATTCTTATTGTTCTGATGTCTGCACAGGGTTAGCAGACATTACTATTGCATACTGTGCATGTTGTCCCTCCCCTGTTATTCTCATCTCTTGTGGGTTATTTCCATCCTCCAGTGGCTCCCTCAGTTGCTGTTGATCTCCAGGTCCTGGAACTTGTCAAGAAGCTCTTTGTGTGGATGACTCCCAACACAACTGCTTGGTGCAAAGCTCTAGAGAGCTTCTTTGATGGGCAGGGCTATAAACTGAAAACCAAGGTCAGTGAAAGTGAGGAGGGACCCCAATATGCTGCTGAACTCTCCACAGGATAGTCTTCATTGATGCTTCAGCCAGGCTTATCACTGGTAGTACTCAGTACTCAACTGAGGATTATGTGTCCTATTTCATCCACTCACCCATTTTGAACAATGCTCAAATGTCCTGTGCATCTCCTTTGTCCAACAGCTCAGATGATGCATAAGTTTACAGCTATCAATGTACATTAGTATCAACTAACATAATTTATTGCAGGACTAAACCAAGTGAATATCTCCATTCTCACTGTCCCCTTTGCTTTGGGGCTGAGGATTGGAGGGGGAACTTTACAACAATGAGTATGTGATTTGTGACCATGTTGGACTGATGCTGAGATACATGAGACCAGACTATATTGTGTGCCTGGATGCTTGTTTCACTCAGAAATGTACCCATAATCCTAGGAATAGTGCAGTGTAAGACCCCCCAAATCCCACCGACACTGTATTTGTTTCTGTCCATGATGTCCAGGTGATGGAGGCTTTCATTGAGGCGAAAGACAGTTATGTAGCAGGAAGAGAAAGGGACTGAGTGCTGAAGATGCCTTAGATGGGTGCAAGGAGGGTATGAAGATTCTAGTGTCTGTGCTTGATGGCTGTGGGGAGTCCTTCCTCACTAGTGTTTCAAAGTCTGGTCAAGTCCAGTTTTTTTGCCCCTTTTTGGGGCAACTGGACCGAAACCGGTCTTTCAAAATCTCGAAAATGTTCAGACCAGACCAAAACTATCAGCAACTGGTTGCCATTGGTTGCTATGCCCAGTTGTGGCCAGTTTGGACTAGTCTTTATTGGAATATTTGGTGATTTTTTTTTCTTGTGATTCAACATGGATTTTGGCTCAGTTTGTTACAAGCCAGGAGCTTGAAAGTGCAGCCTAGGCACTTGATGGGTCAACTCTGAGAGATCAGGACTAGAGTCCACTGTGAGTAACTGAGTATATTCAAGAGAGATAAGAGTTGTACAGACCTAGAGTCCACTGTGAGTAACTAAGGAGTAGTAACAGTGGGCTCTAGCAGCTAACTTCGCATCTAGGTAAACAAAGGTAAACAATCAGCCACTTGGCTGTAAGTCAATGCTCTGGTTGAACAGAAGCATGGAATGGGGTATGGAGATGGAGAAACTTGGTAGTAGAGGTAACAAGGGGCGAGGAATCCATTGGGAATGGTTAGGAAGCGATAGGAGCACAGGTTAGTGCGATACAAGCAAAAGAAAGGTAGAACATGCACAGAGTGTGGAATCACCACAAGTAACACAGTTCCATGCTTCCACAACTCCAAGTCAAGTGCTCATCACAGGTATATCAAGATTCAGTTGTTTTCAATGCTAACCATGCAGCCACAACAACAACAACAACCCAACATTGTTTTGGACTGTACCTGTTTGATTTGGACCCCACTCACTCATCTTGTTTTGGACACCACCTACTTGTCTCCACCCATTCTGAACCCTACCCACTTGTTCTGACCCTGCCCACTTGTTCTAGATGCCACCCACTTGTTTTGACCCAACCTGCTCATTCTTCAAGCCCACCCATATATTTTCAAGCTTACTCATATATTTTCAAGCCCACCCACCCACTTTCATGTCCCCTGGTGTGGTTTTGTGCCCACTCACACATTTTCATGCCCACTGACCTGTTTTCATACCTGTCTGCATGTTTGTATGCCCACCCACCTGTTTGCATGCCCACTGACCAATTTTAATGCCCACTGGTGCATTTTTGTGCTGAGAATGAAAATGTATGAGTAGGACTAAAAACACACTGGGGGGTTAAAAACAGGCAGATGGCCTTGTTGATGTGGCTGAAAATACACAGGGGGACTGAAAACATACCAGCAGGGCTAAAAATGCACAGATGAGGTTGAGAACATGTGGGTGAACATTTTTGATGTTGGTGTGCAGTTTCAGCATGTTTAGAGCATGGGTGTGCTGTTTCGGGAGGGCTGTACTGTTGCAAGCACATTGGAGGTGTTTCAGGTTGTGAGTACTAGGTTGAGTGAGAGACGAAAGAGTCTATCTATGCTTACTATTAAGTTAATGCTTGAACACGGATGGTTAGTCACATGATCATGTCTTGAAAATTTGACCAAGCTCATACTATTAGGAAAAACAAGTACTACACCTTAATGCTACTAGTACAACTAGTATTCTTGAATACAATTTTGCTTCTGAGTTCTCATTTTTTCAATCCAACTAAAGTAATTACTATTATAGCCTGTAGAATAGTGAAAAATTAATTTATTGATGAGTCTAGAAATTGTAGGATAATTTCCCAATCTCACCAGAAATGATGCTGGGGATATCCCACTCTTAATAATGAGTGGGAAATCCCAACTTAACTAGAAATAATGCTTGGGATATCTCAATCTCACCAATAATAATGAGTGGAAAATACTGACTTCATCAGAAATCAGGCTGGAGAAATCCCAATCTCACTAATAATAATATGTGGGAATTCCCAACTTTATCAGAAATAATGCTGGGGAAATCCCATAGTAATCTCCCAGGTTCTTCCCCTCTTAGGTATATCTTGACCCCAGACACCGCTTTAAACCTTGGGAAAATGCCCATATAGTTGGGAATTTCCTAATGCTTTTCCCAGGTAAAACATACATGTGGGAATCCCCACACATTTAGGACCTCTTAGGCTAATATAAATACATATATTCAATCCATTTTCTTTGTCAACACATACTTTAACCATGTCTCAAACTGCACACATGCACCCAAAATGGTTCACCTGCCTTCAAAATGCTCACCCATGCCTCCAATGTGTTCAACAACCTATACCCAGCCTGTTTTTAACCTCAACCATGCATTTTTAGTCTCACCCATACCCATCTATTTCAGCTCCTCTGGTATGTTTTTGGCCACTCTTGCCCTGCCTGCCTCTTTTCAACCCCAACTGCATGTTTTTAACCCCACTGGTAAGTTTTTAATCCTACTGGTATGTTCTTAGTCTCACCCATACATTTTTAGTCCTACCCACCCATTTTCAGCCCCTCTGAGCTAGATGATGTTAGGCATCTGCATGGGTACACCCCAGGGTACCGGAGGTCATACCCCCACCCATACCCAGCACATACCCATACCCCCATGCAGGGGTATGGGTATGGGGTATATACCCCTGCATGGGGGTATGGGTATATGCCGTGGGTATGGAAAAGTGGACCCAGGGTACAACCCATGGTGGGTCATACCCATGGGTATCCTCATATACACCACTATGAATATAGAAAATGTACTATGCTACAATAACAAATATTAGTCACTGAGCTACCTGCCATCATTAACATAAATATTGTAGAGTATCTAGCTAGTATATCATCTGAATGTGTATAAATGTGTCAATTTTTAAGGTTTGTGGTGGACATGATGTGTTGTGTGAGTTGGAGACACAGCCATATATACCCATACATACCCTGGTATTATACCCATGCATACCCACGTGAAATACCCACCCTGGGGGTATGGGTATGGGTATGGGTATCAGAAGGGCAGACCCCTACCCATACCCACATGATACCCATACCCATGACCCCGGGGGGTATGTGATACCCATGCATTTGCCTAGATGATGTGACAATTGAATACTGCATATGTTGTTCCTCTCCAGTCATCCTCACCTCTCGTGGGCTATTCAGCTCATCTCCCATGACTCCATCAATTGCCATTGATTTTAGGGTCCTGGAACTTGTCAAAAAGCTATTTGTGTGGATGACCCCCAACACAACTGTGTGGTGCAAAACCTTAGAGAGCTTCTTCAATTTGCAGGGCTATAAACTACAATCCAAGGTCTATAAGAAAATTGGGAGCAATTTGAGTGCTGACTCCTCCATAGCATAGTCTTCACTGACAATTCAGTCAAGCTTATCACTGGTATTCGGTCCTCATTATATCTGCAGAGGATTATATTTTTCATTTTATACATTCAGTGCCTTTATGTGATGCTCAAATGTCCCACCTGTCCCCTTCATATCCTGTGGGTGCTAGTGGCCACAGACCTGATAGTGATCAACTATTTGACCCACCAACTAATGCCCCCACTCAGGGAGATAGGCAAGTCTGTGCTATTGATATAAGTCCTCATCAACTAAATACCAATTGCATTTATTGTAGGATGAAGCCAAGTGACTACCTCCACTCTTGATGTCCACTTTGCTTTGGAGCTGAGATAGGGGGGAGGAAATCTCATGATAATACACTTCAGGTTACCCCCAGACATAGGCTCTTAGCCTATATTCTGCCTACTAAAAATATAGGCTAAGAGCCTATTGTGCCAAGGGGCATCCCCAAGGTAAAAAATGAATTTTCAGGAAGTGTGGGAGAGTGTATTTTGGGTGTTTTGGAAAAGTGTGGGTGTCACATGGAATGCCCAAGGTGACAGGTTGGGATGCCCAAATATTTTGGGACATCCAGGGATAGTTTGGGTTTCCCATTGACTTTGGACCACCTATGGGGGTGTCAGGGGTCCTGGGACTTCCAAAACATCCCACAAAAATTAAAAAAACATTCAACAAGCTACAATGTTGCTTGGAGTCCCTGCTGAAGAACTAGATAAAGCATTAACCTACAAAACAAGCTACATATGTAAGGAGGTATTCACTGTGCTCTTGAAATACTTCCAGCCTGTCCATCCCAGGCCTTGATGACTCACCAATACCCATGAAATCAACACCAGAAGATTACACAGTACAATGGTGAAGTTTTGATTGTGTAGTTTTGAGATTACTGCTTGGCCATTTCACCACCTATGGTGTACAGAATGACTAGGTGGTGCTTCAAATGACTTGTCAGAATCTTGAATAACTCCCCTACATTAATTAAGGTGATGCTTACAGGAGGAATTGGGATGCCCACAATAGGAGTCTGAGTATGCATTCAGGATATGTAGATGGTGCATTTTGGACAGCCATAGTGGGAGTTTGGGGATGTTCAAAATGGTGAATTGGGGATGCCCACATAGTATCTTTGGGACAGCAGGTCTTGGGACATTCAGGGGAGAAGTTTGGGATGCCCACATGGTAAATGTGGGATGCCCACAGTAGCAATTGGGATATCTAGGGTGGGAGTTTGGGATGCCCCAGTGGAGGTTTGGGGTGCCCACATAATAGCTTTGGGACACCCATGATAGGTCTTGGGATATCCAAGGAGAAGTTTGGGATGCCTCAGTGGAGGTTTGGGATAGTAGCTTTGGGAGACCCATGGCAGAAGTTTGGGATGCCCACATGGTAAATGTGGATGCCCACAGTAGCAATTGGGATATCCAGGGTGGAAGTTTGGGATGCCTCAGTGGAGGTTTGGGATGCCCATATAGTAGCTTTGGGACACCCATGGCAGGTCTTAGGATATCCAAGGGAGAAGGTTGGGATGCTCACATGGTGGCCTTGGGACATCCACAGCATGTCTTAGGATGCCCTCAATGTGAGTTTGGGAATGCCCACTGGGAGTTTGGGATGCCCACATGTTGACTTTGGGACATCCATAGTAGCAATTAAAATACCCAGATTGTGAGTTGAAACATCTACCAGCTGACATAGTTTCATTTATTTAGTTACTTTATACTGATCTAATCACACCTATCATTTCAATTTCACTTATCTACTTATTTCATACTTATCTAATCATATCTACCATTATAGTTTTACTTATCTACTTATTCCATGCTTATCTAATCACATCGTTATAATAGTTATACTTATCTACCTATTATATACTTATCTAATCACATCTAATATTAATAACCCTGCTTATCTACTAATTCCAAACATATCTAATCACAGCTATTATTATAAAGTATATATAAAGTGTAGCAAAACTTTGGTCAAAAGTGTACAATTGTGTCTACCAAACCAATTTAAAAAGTGTAGGGGAAAAGTGTATACCAAGTGTAGCAAAAATCCACCCAAAAATGTACACTTTTGTCTACCAAACCAATTTAAAAAAATGTAGTGAAAGTGTTTATACAAAGTGTAGCAAAACTCTGGCCAAAAGTGTACACTTTGTCTACCAAGCCAACTTACAAAGTGTATGGAAAAAGTATACCAAAAGTGTAGCAAAACTCTGGCCAAAAGTGTATACTTTTGTCTACCAAACCAACTTGAAAAAGTGTAGTGCTACCAGTCATCATACCATGTGATCTGCACCAAATGTACTCAGATTTAGAAGGAACACAAGGAGAAATCATGATTTTTCAGCAAATGTCCTGCCATACCTTTGTTTCAGTCAAGTTCACTTGTATCCTTCACATGCAAATTGATGCAATCTCAACCAATTTTCGCTTTTTTGACATTCATCTCCTTGTGTTCCTTCTAAGTCTGAGTACATTTGGTGCAGTTCACATGGTATGATGACTGGTAACATGCCCCCACCATGAGACATCCATGTTATTGTGTTTCTGATAGTTGTATGTTTTTATTTGTTTTGACTAATCTCCTAAGTCCTAACAAGGCTTAAAATGGTAATAATGTAGGAGTAGTGGCCAGAGTTTTGATTACATAATCATCCCAAAAGCGAAAAATGTCACTTGGTTTCAGCCACCTGCTTCTTTGCTACACTTTGTGTACACTTTTTCACTACACTTTTTCACTTCATTAGTAGACAAAAGTGTACACTATTGACCAGAGTTGTGGTACACTTTGTGTACACCATTTCACTACACTTTCTAAATTGATTGGATAGACAAAAAGTGTACACTTATGGGCGGAGTTTTGGTACACTTTGTGTACACTTTTTCACTACACTTTTTCAAGTTGGTTTGGTAGAGAAAAGTGTACACTTTGGGCGGAGTTTTGCTAGCTTGGTAGACAAAAGTGTACACTTTTGGCCAGAGTTTTGCTACACTTTTTAAGTCGACTTGATAGACAAAAGTGTACACTTTTGACTGGAGTTTGCTACACTTTGTGTATACTTTTTTGCTACACTTTTTCAGTTGACTTGGTAGACAAAAGTATACACTTTTGGCTGGAGTTTTGCTACACTTTGTGTACACTTTTTTGCTACACTTTTTAAGTTGACTTGGTAGACAAAAGTGTACACTTTTGGCCGGAGTTTGCTACACTTTGTGTACACTTTTTTGCTACACTTTTTAAGTTGATTTAGTAGACAAAAGTGTACACTTTTGACTGGAGTTTTGCTACACTTTTTAAGTTGGTTTGGTAGACAAAAGTATACACTTTTGACTGGAGTTTTGCTACACTTTGTGTACACTTTTTCGCTACACCTTTTAAGTTGACTTGGTAGACAAAAGTGTACACTTTTGGCTGGAGTTTTGCTACAGTTTGTGTACACTTTTTCGCTCCACTTTTTAAGTTGGTTTGGTAGACATAATTGTACACTTTTGGCCGGATTTTTGCTACACTTTTTAGGTTGACTTGGTAGACAAAAGTGTACACTTTTGGGTGGATTTTTGCTACACTTGGTATACACTTTTTCACTACACTTTTGGCCAAAATTTTGCTATACTTTATAATGATAGCTGTGATTAGATAAGTTTGGAATAAGTAGATAAGTAGGGTTACTAATCTTAAATGTGATTAGATAAGCATGGAATAAGTAGATAAGTAAAACTACAATGGTAGATATGATTAGATAAGTATGAAATAAGTAGATAAGTGAAATTGAAATGGTAGATGTGATTAGATAATTATAAAGTAATTAATTAAATGAAACTATGTCAGCTGATAGATGTTTCAACTCAGAATCTGGGTATTTTAATTGCTACTGTGAGTGTCCTAAAGTCAGCATGTGGACATCCCAAACTCCCAGTGGGCATTCTCAAACTCACATTGAGGGCATCCTAAGACATGCTGTGGATGTCCCAAGGCCACCACGTGAGCATCCCAACCTTCTCCCTTGGATATCCTAAAACCTGCCATGGCTATCCCAAAGCTACTATATGGGCATCCCAAACTCCACTGGGGCATCCCAAACTCCCACCTTGGGTATTCCAATTGCTACTGTGGGCATCCCAAACTTCTCCTTGGATATCCCAAGACCTGCCATGGGTCTCCCAAAGCTACTATATGGGCATCCCAAACCTCCACTGGGGTATCCCAAACTCCCATCCTGGGTGTCCCAATTGCTACTGTGAGCATTCCACATTTACCATGTGGGCATCCCAAACTTCTCCTTGGATATCCCAAGACCTGTCATGGGTGTCCCAAAGCTATTATGTGGGCATCCCAAACCTCCACTGGGGTATCCCAAACTCCCACCGTGGATATCCCAATTGCTACTGTGGGCATCCCAAACTTCTCCCCTGGATGTCCCAAGACCTGCTGTGGGTGTCCCAAAGATACTATGTGGGCATCCCCAATTCACCATTTTGAACATATCCAAACTCCCACTATGGCTGTCCAAAATGCACCATTTACATATCCTGAATGCATACTCAGACTCCTATTATGGGCATCCCAATTCCTCCTGTAAGCATCACCTTAATTAATGTAGGGGAGTTATTCAAGATTCTGACAAGTCATTTGAAGCACCATGAGCAGATATAACAACCACCTAGTCATTCTGTACACCATAGGTGGTGAAATGGCCAAGCAGTAATCTCAAAACTACACAATCAAAACTTCACCATTGTACTGTGTAATCTTCTGGTGTTGATTTCATGGGTATTGGTGAGTCATCAAGGCCTGGGATGGACAGGCTGGAAGTATTTCAAGAGCACAGTGAATACTTCCTTACATATGTAGCTTGTTTTGTAGGTTAATGCTTTACCTAGTTCTTCAGCAGGGACTCCAAGCAACATTGTAGCTTGCTGAATTTTTTAATTTTTAATTTTTGTGGGATTTTTTGGAAGTCCCAAACAAGGACCCCTGACACCCCCATAGGTCGTCCAAAGTCAATGGGAAACCCAAACTATCCCTCAGTGTCCCAAAATATTTGGGCATGCCAACCTGTCACCTTGGGCATCCCATGTGACATCCACACTTTCCCAAAACACCCAAAATACACTCTCCCACACTTCCTGAAAATTCATTTTTTACCTTGGAGATGCCCCTTGGCACAATAGGCTCTTAGCCGAGAAACATCAGAAAGTGAGTAATTGTTTTTTGTGGACATGGGACTGATGGGTTTACTTTGTTGTCATGACCGTGTCCTGTGGCTGGTCAACATGACCTTGCCAGGAGAATGGCAACACTATGTGCTTGTTCTCCTCCTGCATCTCTTCGACCATCTTCCCCCTACATGACTGTCAGTTTACTCTATGACATCGGCTGTCAGTTGGAGCAGCAGCTGTCAGAAGTGGGGACTCCTCAATGATGTTCTTTCTCACATCAAATTTTCCATCTCAGTCTTCCATGCCTATGGACATCAATGGCCTTGCCAAATCAGTTTATCACCCACAGCAAGTGTGTGGGTTTTGGCCTGTCTGATGGTGAAGGTTGTGAGCAGGCTTTGGAGTTCACTTAAATTCCTCATTCTCGATCCTCGAGGTCTCTGGGGTGAGGGTCTTTCAGTCATCTCTCATGGCAGATATATCTAATATCTACATATAGTATCATCAACGATCTATTTATTCTCTGACAATCAGGTTCACCACCTGGATGAAAAATCCCTCTTGGGGTTTGGTCATTGGCTGCTGAAGAAGTGGGAGCTGTGCCAAGGGAAAAAAGAGACTGTGAAGCAAGCTCTTGAGGCATTGGATGTGGATGAAGGTACACTTCAGTCAGGGAGTGGGCAGGCACAAGTCGCCCACCAAACAAGACCATTACCTAGTAAGTTGAACCTCTCTGATCGTGGCCACTTACTGAAATCTATGCATTTAGAATGGTCCAGGGAACAATGTGGCTGAGGAAATTGAGAAGATCCTTGCCTTGGAAAACCTGGCAGAGAGCTGACCTGAGCCTGTGTAGTTCAGCTAGAGGATGACCTGACTTTCAGGCAGGGAGACCAACATCATAGATCACAATGTGCAATTGGCAAAGGCTCAGGCCTCCCTCAACAAAGCTACCCAGATGCTCGATTGCTGGAAAATTGCCTTAGGTGTCACTGAGCCTGCCAATCTTGTCAAGTTGCATGGGGATGTTTACCTCCAAGTCTGCATGAATGCTCTTGCCCTCAAGACACATATCTGAGAATGACTTTGTCACTGCAAGTTTGAGTTGGAGAGGCTTGAACAGTCATACAGAAGCACAACAGCCACTGAGTACCAGTACCTCACAGTAATTCTATCACTGATAGTTATCTCATTCCTTAGAGCACAAGCCCATATTGAATCTTTGATCAAAATGTGTATGCCAGCTATTCTCAACCACATCACTGCCTACAACAAACTCTGTGATGATATCCATGCCATGATCCATCTTCAAAAGGCACCACAAACTGCTGTCCCACTGCTTCCCATCCAGTGTGATAACTTATTCAAGGTCAATATCTATTGTGTGTAGCTATAAAAGTGAGTGTTTAAGGTCTCTAGATTAGGACCAGCAGTTATAAATTATGAATTGAAGCAAGAAATAAGTATAACTGTCTAGCTTTATATATATATGTGGTATTTATGCTTTACTTACAGCTTCTAATACACTTCAGTCACCACCAAAATGAGACCTCTTAGGCCTATAGTTTCCTGGGTAGCTATTGGCCTAACAGGTCACAAATCGGTGGGAATTCCCATGTGTTTGTTTTACCGGGGAAAAGCATTGGGAACTAGGTTGGGGAAAATCGGAGTTTTACCAAGACTTTAAGGGGTGTCTGGGGTCAAAATATACCTAAGAGGGGGGGCATTACCTGGGGAATTCCCAACCTTTTTTTGCATGTCTAGATAAGAATGTCTGGCCTGCTCATTGGGAATTCCCAAGGTATTTTCTGACCTTCTGCATAGGATATCAGGGATTTCCCACCTGCTGTATACATCTGGTTGGGAATTCCCCAAGACTATGATTGAGTGATGTGGGAATTCCCTGGCACTATGATTGGAGTGACATGGGAATTCCCACATTGCTATGATTGAGTGATGTGGGAATTCCCCCAGCACCATGATTGAGTGAGATGTGAATTCCTGCACTACATTGAGCAGTGGGAAAATCCCCAGTGGCTATGAATTGGAGTGTGAGGGAATTCCCATAGCACCATGATTGAGTGAAGATGGGAATTCTCGGCACTAAACAATGAGTGGTTGGGGATTCCCAGCACTATGATTGAGTGACATGGGAATTCCCCAGTGCTATAATTCAGTGATGTGGAATTCCCCAGCACTACAATTGAGCGGTTGGGAATTCCCCAGTGCTAATGATGAGTGATGGTGCAGAATTCCCCAGCACCATGATTGAGTGACATGGGAATCCCAGGCACTATGATTGAGTGCTATGGGAATCCCTGGCACTATGATTGAGCGGTTGGAAATCCCCAGTGCTATGATTGAGTGATGTGGGAATCCCCAGTACACAATGAGTGGTTGGGATTCCCCAGCACCATGATGAGTGACATGGGAATTCCCCACACTACAATTGAGCGGTTGGGAAATCCCCAGTGCTAATGATTTGAGGGAGCAATGGGAATCCCCGGCACTAATGGATTTGAGTGAGTGGGAAATTCCCCCAGACTATGATTGAGTGATATGGGAATTCCCAGCAACTATGATTGACGTGACATGGAATCCCGCAGTGTAAGATTGAGTGACGCATGGGAATTCCCCGGCACTATGATTGATTGATGTGGGATGTTCCCCATCACTACAATTGAGTGGTTGGGAATTCCCCAGTGCTATGGGAATTCCCCAGCACTATGATTGAGTGACATGGAATTCCCTGGACTATGATTATATGATGTGGGGAATTACCCAGCACTACACATTGATGTGGTTGGGAAATTCCCCAGCACTATGATTTGAGTGACATGGGAATTCCCCAGTGTATAATTGACTGATGTGGGAATTCCCCAGCACTACAATTGATCAGTTGGGAATCCCCCAGTCTATGATTGAGTTGATATGGGAATTCCCCAGCACTATTGATTGAGTGACATGGGAATCCCCGGGCACTATGATTGACTGATGTGGGAACCCCATCACTTATGGATTGAGTGATGTGGGAATTCCCCAGCACCATGATTGAGTGACATGGGAATTCCCCGGCACTATGATTGAGCGATTGGGAAATCCCCAGTGCTATGATTGAGTGATGTGGGAATTCCCCAGCACTATGATTGAGTGACATGGGAATTCCCCAGTGCTATGATTGAGTGATGTGGGAATTCCCCAGCACCATGATTGAGTGAGATGGGAATTCCCCGGCACTACAATTGAGC